>JAVJAQ010003000.1:197402-228868 GCA_032362365.1 Zygogramma bicolorata
TAGGCGTTCGTAGGCGTTGTTAAATAAATATTAGCTGTTTTTTGTGGTTGCATGATGGTTTAGGTTTTGTATTTGTGAAAGTATATGTTTGAATTGTTCAGCCATCAATATTTTGGTAGAACTTTGTTGGAGAGTGCCTTTCTCTTGTGAATTCCGAGCAAATTTTTCTTAAGAATCGGAACAATGGATGATCCAGGAAGGATGATGGGTGGTGGATTAATGCCCCAGCCTTACGGAATGAACCCTCAAGGCGATGCTTCAGCAGGTGGTGAAAATGAGCAGCCTCGAAAACAAGATATTGGTGAGATCCTCCAACAAATTATGAACATAACTGATCAAAGTTTAGACGAGGCACAAGCTAGAAAACATACCTTGAACTGCCACCGAATGAAACCAGCGCTATTTTCCGTACTATGTGAGATAAAGGAAAAAACTGTGTTGTCTTTGAGGAATACTCAAGAAGAAGAACCACCAGATCCACAATTAATGCGATTGGACAACATGCTCATTGCAGAAGGTGTAGCAGGACCTGAAAAAGGTGGTGGTGCAGGTGCTGCTGCATCTGGTTCTGCAGCAGCACAAGCTGGTCAGCCAGATAATGCAATTGAACATTCAGACTATCGTGCAAAGTTAGCTCAGATTCGACAAATTTACCATCAAGAACTGGAAAAATATGAACAAGCTTGTAATGAATTTACAACTCATGTTATGAATCTCTTGAGAGAACAAAGCCGTACTCGTCCTATCACACCCAAGGAAATTGAGAGAATGGTGCAAATCATTCATAAAAAGTTCAGTTCCATTCAGATGCAATTGAAACAGTCTACATGTGAAGCAGTCATGATTTTGAGGTCTAGATTTTTAGATGCTAGGCGGAAAAGGCGCAATTTCAGTAAACAGGCCTCTGAAATTTTGAATGAATATTTCTATTCACATTTGTCCAACCCTTATCCCAGTGAAGAAGCAAAAGAGGAACTAGCCCGGAAATGTGGAATTACAGTTAGTCAGGTAAAGTTGTTTTTCAAGAATATCTATTTCAAAGTTTAATGATGACTAGGAAGTTTGCCAGCATATTCAATACATAATGACTTTGATGTTTTCAACTGCAAAAAAATAATCACTGCCAGAATCGAACATTCAATGAAGATTAGTCAGTGACTTTATTCGCTGATCAAAACTAATTCAATGGATCAATTTGGGTAAATATAAACCAGATGAAAACTGTCACTCCTGCTACTTGAAATATTGAATAGGAATTACTGAACAGGTGAACATTTTCTACCTGAAAGAAGTAATATGCCATTATTTGAGTTTCGGTTTATACATCAAACTATTCACTTTTGTAAAGTAAATCTGCTGTCAGTTGTATGATATGCTACTATGAATAACCAAGTTCATTTAAACTTACTTTTTCTAAAATTTTTAGATTATTTCAAAAGGGTATGGATTGTTCCCAAAACTTATTTATCTGTGGACAGGGTTATGAATGTGATTTGCACTTAATTATAAAATGAAAAGGAATGAATGCAATTAATTTTCGTTATAAAATAAAAACTCTCTGGCTGACTGTTAATATTTCTGTAAAACACATGCATGATATTGAAATATAAAATAGTTTTTATACATGAAATAAGTTACATTAGATAATACAAAAATATAATTTACAATTAAGTACATTAAACAGCATTATCATATTAAAAACGTTCCAAACGAGATTTTTCCTCATAAATAAACAGTTTTGTTGATTTGTAATCTCTCAGTAAATGTAGAAATTTAGAATAAATTTTCCCATGTTTTTATTTCACTAGATCGGTATGATTCGTGGATGTGTATGGCAGAAGTTAGGCTTATTTTCTTTTTGATGAGAATCGTGTCCACAATTTCATGCAGTGGACAGACATTTTTTTTTGTTGACCGGCCTAAAACTGTCCAGTTCATACCTGTGCAACTGCTTTCAACTGTTTTGGACATGATTTCTGTCGAAAAGAAAACAAACTTGTTATTTGGTCATTTTATAATTTTAGCTGAGTGCTATCAGATATGGTATCATGTTAGTCATATCGCTTGGAGGTTTTGCAATAGGTTACTTGCACAGAGTTTGGTTACTTCAGGTTTTCATAAAATTTGTTCAAAACTTTCCAACTTTCAGGAAATGAAAAATATTCCAAACAATTGGCACTGGCGTCACTGGTCAGTCACCCTTTCCATGAAATTTCATTATAGTGTTATTTCGAGTGTCAAAAGTTTTAGTGCTTCCAGAACTTCTAAGACATTGTTCATTTAGGTGAGCAAAGGAGCAAATTATCGAGGCAGTTCATAAACAAGATCATTCAGATGTAAGTAAATCAAAGACTGTTTACTTTAAAAATTCTTATGTTTCAGTTGAAAATTTCTTTTCATGACAGATCAACTTGAAAACATGAGGATGCAATTATAATGAAAACATTTGAATTGAAATATAATGAAAATGGAAAATCTGCAATGGTTGGTGTTTCCTGGGAAAATGAGAAATAAGTACCTATTATTTATTATTTCTGCTTTGAATATATTTATCAAATAAAAAATATGAAAAAAATGTGTTATAACTTTTGATTATGTAAGTAGTCAGTAAACAACCTCTCACTAACGTAGCAGAAATAAACTTGTCACCACTGGGACATTTTGGTTTCTTCTTTCCTTTGAGTTAAATTATAGTAAAAATCCTCAGTTCAACTGGCCTCTGACGTCAACATAATTAACTTGTTCTGCTACCAATTGCTTTATATTTGAAAATAAGTATGATTTATGAAAAATAATGCAAGTACCCTATTATTTGAAGCTCAGATTTATCACTATCACTCAAAGACTGTTCAAATCAGCCATTTCTAATTCTCAAATATTATTGTTATAGGTATCTAATTGGTTTGGAAATAAAAGGATCAGATATAAGAAGAACATTGGCAAAGCACAAGAAGAAGCAAATCTTTATGCAGCCAAGAAAGCAGCTGGTGCATCACCTTACAGTGGTACAGCAACACCAATGATGTCTCCTGCACCACCCCAAGACTCTATGGGCTATTCTATGGGCTCATATGATCAGGGTTCTGCGTACGATGCAAGTAGTTGTGGATATGACCCTATGCATGCCCAAGACCTGTCTCCTTAAGTGATTTTGATAGTATAGCATCACCAGTATGCTAATACTGAACTTGTATACCAACTGAAAGTATACCAATTTTCTATAATATGTATTAACGTACTATCGCGTCTGTTTTTACCTACTGAATTTAGGCAGCTTTGTGGACTTTCCTAGTTGATATTTTGATTTTAGATAATGTCGCAAATTATTTATGTTGTGAATTTTTAACAGTAGAATAAGTGACTTGTACTTTAAAATAGAAAATAAATGATATTTAAAATGATCATTTTTTTTGTTCTATCAGTGTTTCATAAAATGTCAAAATTATGTGTTGTCATTTTAACATCAATCAATATGGAAAATTCATGACTCCACCAATGGATGAGTGAACTTTAGTGAAATTAATACTCTCTCATGATCGTACAGTATCGAGACAATGACCAGCAAAAATGATATGTATGAACCTTATGGTAACTGCCAAACTCCTAACCTCATGGCCTACAGGTACTCCTTCTTGTGAGGGAGCGCCAAAAAATCTAAATTTGTGAGGAAAATACAATTTATTATCTGTGCGCCATATTATTAATTTTTCGGTAACTTCAAAAAAGTCACAAAACAGATTTGCAAATAACGACCATTCCAATGCTAAGAATTGAAAAAATGTTCAAACTCTCTAGTAGAGAAGTTCTGTTCTCCTGACTTCATTCAAATTTTTACGCTTCGTGGGTTCTGTCTTGTTCGTTCGGCTTTTGATTGCAGCTTTTACTTATTCTCTTTATGTATACAACTTTCATTGTTATTCAAACATAATGTAATTAATAATTTGTGTTGTAAACTATTTCACTTGGTAACCAAATGATTTAGTTGATTACGATTGATTTTTTATCCCTGTTATAAACTTTGTAGTTTCTTGGGATTAATAAAGATTATTATTATTATTAATTTGTTTGGGTTACCTATATTCACTCTGAAAAATCAACCTTATTAGACAAATCCTATAAAGCCATTGAATTTATACCAAAATCCGAAGAATTCTACAAATTTGAGTGAGGCAGGGGTAGAAACAATATATAACTAACAATAACAAGTCAATACCTACCAAATCTTTGTAAAAATGTTAGTACTTTTCTCTTAGGTAAAATTTGCATTTTTTATATCTCTCTTGTACAATAAAAAATATATGAATTTTACTCGTACAATTTGGTTCATGGACAATAGGCTTTTTTAAAGATAACATTTTTCTGAGAAATCAATAATTAAAAAATCCATAAGGTGAATAAATTCTTGATGCACCATCTGGTCCGTTCGCCATCTACACACATCTATTAAAATTGTGCCACTTACCTGTGTACCTGCATATTCAATTAGTAGAAAGAGATAACAGAGTTTAAAATAGCTCACTGTCTAGTACAGAAAAAAAAATTGGTTCAGATGGCTGCAGATCTGCGGACAGCAAGTATTTACAAAAAGTACAGCTTTGATTTCACCCATCCACATAAAAAAGAATACTAAGGGCCTTAAATTAGTTGATCTAGCGGACTATGTCAGCTGATCCAACAATTCGAAAAATTATTCAGCCATTCTCGAACAATCCTGTCACAATGAGGAGGCATAAGGTCAGTTGAAAACTTATTTGTGTTTGCCTGATCCAGATACTCACGTGAAATTGAATTTTCTTCAAGAAATATCGGTTTTACTATGTTCCAATAAATCATCTTTTGTGAATCGATGAAAAATCTTTTAGAGGTGGATTACTTTTATTAGGATATTTTACCACTGTAGTGGAAGATACCCTAGAATGGCGCCATTTTTTTCTCTTCGGAAATAGACCCCTTTCCCTTTAATAATGGTACCGCATTACAAAGCTTTTGTTTGGAAGGTGTGGATGAAATGAATATCTTCTCATTCTTTTTCTTGAGCGCCACTTTTAGTGAATTAGAGCGGTGTTCTTTCAACATTACAGGGCTTCCGTTTCGTTTTTTTTTATACACGGATTCACACGCAAGGGAAGCCCTGTAATGTTCGAAGAACACCGGGTGAGTCAAGGGACAGGAGATAGGAATTAACATTTACTTTGAATTTTTGAAGTTTGTAATGCCCAGGAAAAACCTCTCTTGGTAAGGAGTTCCAAAGTTCACCTGTTTTATCGGAAAAAGATCCCTGTGCAAGAGAGGTTCGACAGGTCTTCAAGTTCACAACAAAAAGGTGGGAATTCTGCACTCGTCTGGTCATCTGTGTAGATGAGGGTAGAACGATTGACGATAATTCAGGAGAGCATGGTCCGTAAAAATATGTATAAAAAAAAGACAAGTCTCCAACCCTTCTACGATGCTCCAATGAAGTGAGCGACTCCGTAAGCGAAGAATCACCAACAAGACGTATTGCCTTTCTCTGAATAGAATCGAGAAGCCTCAATGAATGTTTTGGTGCCGAGCCCCATACACGAGAACTATATTCCAAGACCAACCAAGATCTGTGCCTTGTAGATCATTACAAGCTGACGAGAAGTGAAATATTTCTTCGTGCGATATACACATCCAAGCTTCTGGGAAGCACCCCTTAGCGATCGATCTCACTTGGTTTTCCCCATGAGAGATTATTACTGATCGTAATTCCTAGCATCAAGATACCTGACTTTATAAGAAAAGTAACTCCTGCGACATCATGTGAATCTGTATATATATGAAAAAATAAGTCTAAATTGAAAATCCGAGATACTAAAAATAATAAATTTCCAAGGTACCAAGTTGAAATAATGAAAAAATACCATAGCCATCCTACACCTTGATGGATTCATCATATGTTATTTTAACAGCAAATGTATTTTTTTCGGATCTTGAATATTCGGCCATAGAGTTGCTATAGGAATTTGTTTTGATCTGCCACTATAGGATATTGAATAATGAGGTTCATAATTCATACAAGATCTTTCACGGCGAGTATTCGCTACGAGAGTATGTGAATTGCGACTCGAGAATTTGAAATGGTGGGGTACACATTATATAACAAGTTCAACATTTTTCGGGAATTGAAGAATCAGCTCCTGTCAACACCACCTGCCCAGCACATGAACTATTCAAAACTTCATATTATTAATGTATTCAAAAAATTGTCCAGCGCAGCGGTCCCATTTTAAAATAGTGCATGTATTTGGAATAAACATCAACCCATTCAAAGAAATAATTCTACCCTGTGATATTCCGGTATTCAATGATTGGACACCATGTTATTCTCAGATAGTACAGAATATGAAAATGTCCTAACCATAGTGACAAAGGTGTGAACTTCGATTTAAGATGAAAAAGTCTCTCGAAATTATACTAATAATAAAACTTTTGGTTTCGGAAATTAGTGAAAGTTGAAACCATTTCAATTCAAATGACCACATCAAGATCTGTACTCCCAACATTTCAAATTCCGACATACACTCCTAAGGAATCCCCATTGTGAGAGAAAGCTCTTTATATACAATTTTCTCTTGATCTGCCACTATTATTGAATAGTTTTAATCAACTTAAATTATTGTTACAGATATGTAACTGGTTTGGAAACAAACGAATTCGTTATAAGAAGAATATTGGCAAATCACAAGAAGAAGCTAACCTCTATGCAGCTAAAAAAGCAGCTGGTTCGTCACCCTATAGCGGCAGACCAACGCCTATGATGTCTCCAGCACTTCCTCAAGATTCTATGGGGTACTCTGTGGCCTCTGCTTACGATCAGAGTTCATATGATGCCAATAGTTGTGGGTATGACCCAATGCATGGTCAAGAACTCTCTCCTTAAATTGGTTCAGTGGGAAACAGCTAACATAAGTATACTATTAATATACTTGTATACCAATCTGAATGTAAACTAATATAGTTTGGGAAATGTGCTATTATTGGATTTTGTTTGTTTTAATTCACTATGATTCAAGCAAAATTAGGAACTTTTTATTTATATAAATTTCAAGACAACTTCAGTTTGAAGAACAGTATATGTTGTGAAATTCCAACTGTAATGGTAACAAGGTTTTTCTCGAATAGGGTATTGAATACATAGGCTAAGAAGGCATTGTTTGCTTTTGTACTCAGTTGAACTAATTTCATTGTACTTATTATATACAACAGTAACATGGTAATAAAGGTTTACCAAAAAAAGCAATTATTTCTTGAAAAGATTATCACCCAATTATCATTACATCAACTACAAACCACATACACAACCCTTAAGCCCGGCAAAGAGGAGTTCAGAAAAGATTTCTTGGTTTTTGTGGAAAGAAGGTAGAATATGGATAGGTAAATTAATAAGATAAGCCAGGCCACCGTGCTTTGTAATCGCACGTTAAAAGGTAAGACCTCGTTAATTCATTGCTCTCACAAGTTTCGACTTCAGAGGATTGACGTTCGTCACGTGGTTAACGGAATGAACAATTTTAGAACAAAAATTTGGGTAGAGCTCACGCGGGTAAAGGACGACTATTACTATCGGTCGGTGTGGCCATGCAGTCTACAGCGCAGTCCGTATATTCTAAGTAAGTAAGTTATTTATTATCCCAAGAAACATTACATGTTTATAATTAGGGAATAACTATAAGCACATACATATGTATAAGAGAACATACAGTCAAAAATGAAATTGTTCTACGCAAAGGTCAATCGAGCGAAGAAGAAAAAAGAATAAATAAAGAAAAATTAAAAAAAAAGACAAGTGTAAGAAATTTTTTTTTTAAATAGCTATTAGCTGAATAAAAACTCTTTCAAACTCTGTTTGAATTTTATTGTCGATCGATATTCTTTTATTTCATTTGGAATTGAATTATATATCATGACACCACTATGATATATTCATTTTTTGCCAATATCTGATTGAATTTTATTCGTTGCCAACAAATTTTTTTGTCTTGTAGAGAGATTGTGAATATCACAAATTTCCTTGAAAATAAGATTAGATTTTTTAGTATTATTTCTGATAGAATGGATAAAACAGCTGATTTTGATAAACTCAAAATAGAACAGAATTTATGTCCAATAGTTTTTTTTGCTTGTATAAATTTGATGTCGATTCTGAATAAGATAATTTGTAAATACACTTTGTTTTGTTTTGTAAGGTTTTGAGAGGTTTCATTATAGATTTACTTGCAGTACCCCAGACAGAAATGAGACAATGTAGTTGTGAATAAAAAAGACTAAAATAAATATTCTTCAAAATTTTCAGAGAAAGTGCCTTATTTTGAAAAGAATTCCAATAAGAGGAGATACTTTTTTCGAATTTTTTCAATGTGCTTATTCCACGATAATTTTTCGTCAATATATAAACCTGAGAATCTAGTTGTTTCTGTATATTTGATAGAATTGTTATTGAGAATTATTGTTCAACCCGCGGTCGGGGCAGAATTCTGGCTGGCTTGATACGATTGGCAATTGTTAGTTACCTTGATATAAATCCTGGTGAGTGGGATAGCTGGATTGAACATAATTGAAATAGCAAATGCGCTACCGTAAAAATCAGTAAGACGCCCCAGAGTTTCGGCACTCTAGACAAATTAGCCGACCCTTTACCTTACTCCAAAGAGTGTTTGATAAAGGTAAAGTATTTTTCGTTTCCGTTAACCAGCTGACGAACGTCAACCCTCAGAAGTCGAAACTTGTGCGAGCAATGGATCAACGAGGCCTTACCTTTTAACGTGCGACTATCCAGTACAGTGGCCCGGCGGGAAATCGACCCCGGTCTTCCGTTTGAAATACCTAAAGAAAAATACTCTTTGGCTTGACACTCTGGAGCATCTTATTTATTTCAGTTGCACGAAATCAGGAAAAGAACAAGAGATGGATTTGATTCCACGATCAATATTGGCTTCTGTCATAAAAATCTAGAATCTTATAGCTAACAATTCAATCTTTTATTGTTTTATTTGATTGATGCTAGCTCTGCGTTAATGTTCTGTCCCAATCAAACTTGGATCAATTTATGGAATTCTATTGCTAGCGTTCCTGATCAAAACATGAGCATTCTTTCTTTCCCTAAAGTGTTGTTGAAGAGTTGAAATAATAATCAGTAGAATTCATATCTGAGAAATTTTCATTCACAATTTAAAAGTATATTTAGACAGAATTGGCTGCCCCTCCTGGTGGACAAAGTGTTATGTTAGATTTGAAATATTTGACAAATATCAATTACGAAGATTGCCAACAAGAGATATTTGCCAAAATGGTTAAGACTTTCGCGGCCGAGGTCATTAGTATAACTACTTCTCTTCGGGCTTGAAGGCCGTCGTTCTTTGGAATTTCTTCCTGACGTTTCGCTAGCGCGAGTGGCCAGCTTCCTCAGAGGCTTATTCATCTCCGATGACTAAACAGTTCGATTTCTCAAGGCTTATTTATATTGATGCAGGTAGTCTGGAGTGTTAATTACTTCTGTCGGGTTCGGTGAATAATCATCATTATTAGTTGCCGCACTACCTGCTGTGATTTCATTAGTTATTCTTGATTTCTTCAGAATCGGATTCCGAATTCTGTTTAGAGTCAACGCTTCTTCCTTTCTGTTAAAATTGTCCGCATGTTTTTGGATCTCTATTGCCTCCCGTACCAGTCGGCTATGGTAACCCTGGTTACTTATTGCCCCCAACCAGGGTTACCATAGCCGACTGGTACGGGAGGCAATAGAGATCCAAAAACATGCGGACAATTTTAACAGAAAAGAAGAAGCGTTGACTCTAAACAGAATTTGGAATTCGATTCTGAAGAAATCAAGAATAACTAATGAAATCACAGCAGGTAGTGCGGCAACTAATAATGATATATTTAGACAGAATTGGCTGCCCCTCCTGGTGGACAAAGTGTTATGTCAGATTTGAAATATTTGACAGATATCAATTACGAAAATTGCCAACAAGAGATATTTGCATTTGAACAGGAATTTGCTTATAAGTTTTGAGAACGGAAGTGGATTTTGTATATATATAGATATATTAAATATATATATATATATATATATATATATATATATATATCTTAATATATATAAATCTCGTGTCACAATGTTTGACCTCAATGGACTCCTAAACCACTTAACCGATTATAATAAAATTCGCACACCATGTGCAGTTCGATCCAACTTGAGAGATAGGATAGTTTAAATCTCAAATTATAGTCGCAATTTTAATTTATTGCTAATTATTTGTCTGTTATTATTTGACAGTCACAATTATCTGTTAACTCCAAATGATTCTAACAGATGTCGATACCTTTCGACTGGGTTGAGTAAGTAATCAATAGATGGCGCTGCTGAGCCCATCAGTTGGCAGAACAAATTGAATAAAAAAATCCAGCTCAAAGAATCAGGACAGCAGAAGGTCATGCACAACCACAAATGGTTTAGATTTGGAAAATCCATGTTTTTCTCATGGGCAACTATATGTTGCGTGTTCACGTGTTGGGAAACCGTCGAATCCATTTGTGTTAGCTAAAAACAGGTTAACCAAAAACATGGTGCACCGATTGGTGTTAAATTAAATTGAAATTGATAGTATTTATAATTAAAAAAAAATAGATATTAATGTTTAAAAGTTTAAGACTGTCTGCCTTGCCTACCTCATTCATGAGTTTAAGCGTCACATGTTATTTACTGGATTATACTGTAATATACTTATATTTGTTATAAAATTAAATGGAAATAATAAATCTGATAAATTTTTATTTTGTACCTATTGATTTCTGCTTAATATCAAGTGTAAGAACATTTTAATTAATTGTGTTCAACGTACTTCCCCTTCAAATCTCAATCCAGTGAATTTGTATACCATCATCAACATTTTCGTCTTTTGTCGTAAATAATTTCATTGTACTGAAGGGTTATAGTAGTAGAAAGTCAAATAAGGAGATCACCATATTTTTTTACAAATACCATCTGTGTGAAAAAGCATAGTGGACTCCGTGACTGATGTTCTCTTATTGTTCCTCTCAGAATGTTTACTATAATGTAATATAACAAAAACTTTAGCCACAGCAACGCGTGGCCGGGTCAGCTAGTATATATATATATATTTCTAGTTATTCTAGACAATCATGGCCATCAAGCTAAAACGAATTTGAATTAGATTTTATGGTTCTTTCTATGTTTTAAATTTGTTCAAAACGGATATATATACTTTTAAATTGTAAATGAAAATTTCTCAGATATGAATTCTACTGATTATTATTTCAACTCTTCAACAACACTTTAGGGAAATGAAAGAATGCTCATGTTTTGATCAGGAACGCTAGCAATAGAATTCCATATTGATCCAAGTTTGATTGGGACAGAACATTAACGCAGAGCTAGCATCAATCAAATAAAACAATAAAAGATTGAATTGTTAGCTATAAGATTCTAGATTTTTATGACAGAAGCCAATATTGATCGTGGAATCAAATCCATCTCTTGTTCTTTTCCTGATTTCGTGCAACTGAAATAAATAAGATGCTCCAGAGTGTCAAGCCAAAGAGTATTTTTCTTTAGGTATTTCAAACGGAAGACCGGGGTCGATTTCCCGCCGGGCCACTGTACTGGATAGTCGCACGTTAAAAGGTAAGGCCTCGTTGATCCATTGCTCGCACAAGTTTCGACTTCTGAGGGTTGACGTTCGTCAGCTGGTTTACACCCCGTTTCGACGATGCAATTTTGTCGCTGCAACTTCTCGCGGCGACTTGTCGCTGCGAGATATGTCATCTAGCTGTCAGTTTGCATTGCCAATATTGAAAAGTAGCACTGAATGTTACCAAGAAGAACGTCTACATTATCACGACTGATATATAATTTCATTCATTCCTAATAATTGATATTGTGATTAAATCACCTTATTACGCGACTTGATTCCTTAAGCCTCGAAAAATAATTGAAATGTTCAAAATAAATATTCTCCACAATGATGCCACCACATATTTATTTGTGGTTTGCGGCAACAAATTCGCCTTAGAAATAACTAAGTCGCTGCAACTTATCGCACCAAAAAAGATTCATGCATCTCGAAAAACTTGATCATGAACACATGCAACTTTCTAGAGCAATTTGAGTATTCAATATCGTTCACCAAAGATCCGTTTTGAACAAATTTAAAACATAGAAAGAACCATAAAATCTAATTCAAATTCGTTTTAGCTTGATGGCCATGATTGTCCAGAATAACTAGAAATATATATATATATAAACAGTCTAAATTTGGAAAATCCTCATGCAATGAAAATTATCCTTGTGGTTGCAGTCATAAATTGAGTTTGGCCTGATATAGTGAAAATCTTTATTAAATTGTCGAGCTTTCAAAAATCTTTATTTTCTTTTTCAAGACGTCTGAAAAACAGTGTTTATTGTTACATATAGCACTCAAACATGTATATATATATATATATATATATATATATATGCGAAATTGGTATTCTGGGAGTTTATCCGTTGAATTGTCGGTGTTGACTTCATATATATATATATATATATATATATATATATATATATATATATATATATATATATATATATTTGATGAATGATATTTTATGCATTTTCAACTATTTATGCCGTCATTTAAACGAGTGTTATTCAATCAATTTGAGAATATTACAATCGACTAAAAAATAGCCTATGACAGACTGTCGAAAAATGTTTCATGATTTTCATTTTTCCTACTCATGTCATAATATATTGAAGGGACAGATCGTATACAGCAATAATCTGATAGACCATTTGATGTGGAATTTGTATTTGGTTCCAGCTACAGAACTAATGTGGTTCGGAATAAAAACTATATGTCTTGGGGTGTTTTAGAAACCTAGAATATTCGCTGAAAAAAGTAAAAACCATGATACTGTAAAACATATAATCAAGAAATCAACAGTCACAAAAATAGAGTTGACAATAAAAAAATTGATAATACTTAATCATTTAAGTTTGGTCAATCTCATCACGAAATAAAATTCAATAATCATTTATACTTTAAAACTGGCTCGTAAATATTCCTAATGATCCATTTCACGTTATATAAATCGGTATGTTCCACATGTTTCGATAGATAACCCAAAATGGTGTCATTCAGATATACCGGAAACCCACTCATAAAATCGCTATTAATTTGAATTCGTTCTAAATATTTAACTGTTGATTTTAAAGCACATATCACAGACACTTTAGTTTTATACAACATCATCGGAGATGGATTTTTCATGAGAGAGTCTAATAGAATTGTGGTCACCAGCAGCGCATGTTCTTCTATAAATATTGATTTATCTTCATAATTCAAACCATCTTGAAGAGTCCACAGTAACTTGTGAAGCAAACTTCCACAAAATTCCATGAAGGGGATATTTTCTGCATAGAGATTCAGTTCACCTCTTTCAAACACCTGAAAATTAGGACCATTTTGAACGGGCTGGTATACTTGTAAAAATCATAGTGGAAATAATAAAATTAAATTTTCTGCATGGGTTTTTATCAAAATATTCAAAAACTTCTCGACGTTTGCTAATAAAAGAGAAATATTTTGGTTTCATTTGATAAATTGTGTTGCAAATGTACCAATTTCTCATGTGACAGAAGCCTTCAATTTCACAACAACTAATATATTCGTTAGTTCCGGACCACACCTATCAATACCTATCAAAATGATTGGCTGTGGGCGATTTTAAGGATACTACTTCGGATTGTATTTGTACACCTCTTTCAACTTAATTTTGCGACTGATGTGAGGTGTGACAGATGAGCAGCTATTACAGAAGCAAAGCTAGATTGGGAAAACGTTACTTAATCATTCGAATATATGAAGTTAGAGTGAAGAATGTTAATCGTACAAGGTATTCATGGTATATTCCTCTTGAGAACTCATCAATATGTTGCAAGTAAAAGTTTTTCTGATAATGCAGGCCGTTGATATTTGAAAAAAATTATAAACATTCTTCTAGAACTTCTGGAATATCAAATATTCCTTCTTTAAACTCGCGATATCATCTCGTTGTATGAAGTAATAGTTTTAAAGAAATGTAGTTTTTATCGACATTCAGTGGCTTGCAGTAGGGGTAGTTGAGAACCTTCAAACACCTATCTGCAAAGCCACTGGTCCAAGAACAAATTTCTTTTGTTTTTGGAATTCTCTATTCGGTTTTGGTGAAGTAATTGATTATGAAAGAATATTTTTGATTTACTTTCTTTCCTGTTATTTAGTTTGAGTTTCAACAGTTGAGAATATAGTAATATAATGATAATGAATTGATTATTTAGTGGTTACTATGTGGTAGTAGATCGTCATGAAAACATAGCAAGTATTATTTCTCATTTTTCCTATCCATAATCATCATTTATTCCCAATAAATCTCAGTAACATGAAATATTTATAAGAGTTGTATTAAAATAATTTGAGATGCGAAGATAAAAGGGAAAAAATATTTAAAAAATGGATATTTTAATACAATCATGTTCTGAATGAATACTTTTATAACAAATTGTCATTTTTTTTATATGCAGATTCACACGAAAGGGAAGCCCTGTGATATTCAAAGAACACCGCGTGAATCAAGGGACAGGAGATACGAATTAACATTTACTTTGAATTTCTGAAGTTTGTAAGCCTCAAGAAACACCTCTCTTGGCAAGGAGTTCCAAATCCCAGCTGTTCTATTGAAAAAAGATCCCTGAGCTTTCACTGAGTTTGGCAGTGTGTCATAAATAAATGAAGCTAAATATTGAGATGGAAACTTGTTCTTTCTTTAAAAAATTGTATTTAACAATAAAAATGATGTCCAAATTTCCATGAGAAAATACACAATATCTCAAAGTTCGAGAGCAAATTTCATTTCATAATTGAATTTCAATACTTTTAGAAATCCCAGCAACAAAATATTGAAGGACCTAGGAATCCCATGAATCAATTTAGCTATTGTTTTCGGGAATACACTGTCGATATCTACCGAAAATTTGAAACTATGTCCCTACTCTTTTTTTTCGACATTTTTGTAACCAAATGAGTCGTCTCTGAGATCTACCACTATCTAGCCTCTGTTTAGTTAACTTTGATTTAACTTTTGTTGCAGATAGGTAGCTGGTTTGCTAACAAGAGGATTCGTTACAAGAAGGACGTTGGCAAGGCAAGAGAAGAGGCTAATCTGTACGCAGCTAAAAAAGCATCTAGTTCGCTCCAACATAAGGCAACGACGATGATGTCTTCTACACTATCACAAGACTCTTTTCAATATTCTCCAGGGTCTGGTCACAATCCAAATTCAATGTATGATGTAAATATGGGCCAATGTATGGACAAAAATATGCCCTATGAATGATACAGTTCGTGATTGGTTATTAATAGTTTAGGTGTATGAAATTTGAAATAATATCGAATTTTCTTAGAGATGGTTGATTCTTTCTTCACATTTTCAGACCATGAGGCCGTTCTTGATATCATATTGATATTTACGAAGTTTTGATGAACAAACAAGAGGTTTGAAATGTATCTATACTATCTATCTGGGTTGTAGAATCAGTGATTTAAGGGAATACAAGAAACTGACAAATTTAAACTGTACTAACAAGCAAACACAATCCTTCAAGGATGCAAAAAGCGGGCGTATTGATTTTTGTAGAGATCAATTATCCTGTACACAAGGCTATTTGATGGATTGTTGTCAAGCAGCGGCCAGTTCAATTCCACCATATCTGTCTGTTCATTGCAATATCGTGTTGCATAATGACGTTACAAATGAGTATGTAGTACGTAATAAGTATAAGAGGGCGAAAAAGGTCGGAAAGTACTGAAATTCACAATCATACTTTCAGGTTGGACAGTGACAAATTGTGCACTCGGAAAAAGAAGATCATCGGAATTGATGAAAGTGCTTAGATCCCCGCTAACGTGAACAGTTATTGAGTATTATCTCAGTACCAAACGGTACTCAGTTTCTCCCTTGAAAACCACAAACCTCTTCCATAACTACCAGACTAGTCTCCAGAAATGGCACGTTACCGTTCTATTACCCTTTATTTTTGAGTACAGGATTCAGCGTTTCAAGGCCAGACCATTTTTATTATCGAAAATGCCTTCAATATTTCAGAAGGGTAATCCAAATTTTGATATTTGCAACAATCCTCATGAACGGAACGGAAAATGAAAGCCGAACGCATTCATCAAAACTATGGAAGCTAAATTGTGAAGCAAATCACACTTACAAAGAATGAAAAAAATGGCATGTGTGGAAGCGTCATTGATATCTGCAATGTCTACTTGAAACACAAAATATATTGAAATCAGTCTTGCAAATAATCATTTTCTCATAACTTTATAGAATTTCAAATTATACTATTACGGCTTCTTTTTCTTGATGGACAATACAATTTACAACAACAAATAGTTGTGAAATGAGTATAATGTTGCGAGGTCCAGAGAAATGAAATAAGCAGCACCTATCAATTTAACAAACTGGCATTATTCGTGTACCTTCTAGAAGGCGTTATTGCTTGAAGTTTACGAAGTTGACCCGAAGGAATCGAGAGAATGTAGAAACATTCTCGTAATACGATTTCATATATAAATATAGGTAGTTCAATCTCCGAGGTCAGAATAGTTCATAGAACAGAGACTGATAGCGAAGCGAGACAGCCAGCGGAAGTCAAAAGCATTGTCAAGGTAACAGTTGATGATGGTGGCTGATAAACGAAACGTAGGAAAGAAAAAAAGCACCATTGAGTAGTGACAAGAGGGTGGCAATGAAAATATACAATTCGTTTGGAAACATTTATGCAATTCAAGAGAGGCAAAAATAAAACCACATTCCGAAATTTTGATTTTTCCCTCATAACTCCAGTAATACTTGGTTCAAAACTTTCCAAACGCTTTTTCTTGGTCACATAAATGAGAAACTTTGCCCTAATTGAACCGACATAAGGGGGCAAATCGGGTTTGATTCATGTACATATTTGAGTAGAGAAGTGTTTGGGAGTCGTTGTTATAAAATCGAAATAATTATTACAATGAAACTTTTTTCGTAAATGATACACATTGGAATGAGAAAAGCAGAAGCACCAACCTTAAAAATTTTGGACATTCCCACAAAAAAAACCTTACCAAATTCGACACTGAGAAATCCCACGTTGAATATGATAATGAACTGTACCGAGACGTTTATATATTATTATTAAATAAATATATTCTACAATAATTACCTCAGAAGAATCATTCGAGGAATCGGGGAAATGCCTGCATGCCCACGAAAATAGGAAACAGATCGCTCTTTCTTTGTGAAGGACTATTGTTGCTAAAGTGAGTAGATCTTCCCTTGCCTTCTCCGAAACAACTTCCCATCGTTGACTGGAACTAAAAAAAATTAATAGACTTAATAAGGCAGTTATTAAAAATATTATCCTCAACTCACATCTCTTTTTGGGATTCGCCATTGAGTTTGAGTTTTATTTTGAGAATCGAGGCAAAATTACTCATAGAATTTCTGACTAGTAGCTCATCGTCTTCCAATAAAACCATAACAATATTAAAAACCATTTGCAGCTCGTCACCTGCGAATGAAAATTACATTCCTAGTCAGTGTATGAGAAGTTTGAAAAGAGAGTATTGAATATTGTTCATTTCCCAAGAAACTTAGAACATTAGAACGAAAAAAATAATAAATCAAATACATTAATATTAAGAAATCTGATAATGAATCAAGTCAAGAAATTCAAACTTGTAACAAATACTAAAAATTCTCATTCACCTATCCTATTGCAATAAATGTTTTGAATTAACTTTGGAATTAAAGTAATCCATTATACAACCCTATTCTTTTGTAAGAAATTTTTGCTGACCAATGTTTGATTTGATTTAATTTTTGATAAATTATTCAAACACCTGACAATAAAATGAAAAACAACTCAACAAAATGACCCATAATTCCAGCAATATAGTCATTCAATTACTAATCAAATATGCAGAATTAAACCACCTTTCAAATGAGATATTTGCAGACAAAGGATTCGGTACCGAGTTGATATGAGCGTTCGTGCTTGTTACTTTAATAGTTTATTTCAAGAAAGTAGACATTGATCATCTCAAAATAAATTAATTTTTTCGAAATTCAGCAATATAAATCGTTTGTGTCGAGGTTTGTTTTCCCTGAAGTCAATTAATAACATTTTTTTCAACATAAAGTTCACCTCTTCATAAAACCTTCAGCATCAAGAATCACATAGAAAAGTTATTACTCACCCAATAAAATAGGATCCTCGTTGCAGTATAAAATATAATTTTTCGACAAGAAATCGCATACAGCTAGTCTTCTATAATCACTAGCAGCAGGTGACGCCGATTCAACTAAAACTTTTATGAGTTGATCATACCTAAGAACATTATAGTCCAGTTGTAATAGGAAAGTGCTGATACAACTAACCACAGCACTAATAAGCTCCTCATTATCACAGTCACAAAACTTTATTAAACTATTTAGAGTCTCTTGTTTGCTTAAATTTAAATATTTGATCACACAGGGATAATAATTAACCAACAAAAAAAGCAGAACTCGATCTTCCCGTTTTATATAGTTCTGGTATTTCACCTCTTCAGTCAGAAAACACTTTAGATATTGATGCATGTGCGTTAACATTTTTGTCACAGCTGGTTTCTCGAAACTATTCACTAAAGTCACTATTTCTGAGGGCATCTGGAACTCTTCAGTCTCGTACAATGCGTGGGTGAACTCGTGTTGGACTTGATTCAGACATATCAGTAAATGAAGGCAAAACCGTTTCATTTCGAAGTCATGTCCATATAATTGACATATCAACTGATTTGTGATGGTCGGATATGTAAGGTCACTTTCCTCAAATTTATTTACAATGATGTATAGGAGCAGCATCAGTCTTTTTTGAGGGTATTTGCTTACTGCTGTTAATGCTGTTTCATTCCATGTGATTTGTCTTGACAATATTTGAACGATGCTCTTGAGTGTGTCTAGATCCTCATAAGATCTATATCTGAAACGATAGGAGAAAATGGTATCAATTACTCACAATATTATATAATATTTGATGTTAATTCTTCAAATATAATTGCAACTTTTTCAAAGTTTTTAATCATTCGACAGACTTCCAACGCAGGTCGCAATAAGGTTCTCTTGAAATGAATTTTTTTACAAAAACCAAACTACTGTGGAGAAACATTTCAGGCATATAGTAAGGCTATGCTGACTGATTCATGCCTAAAAAAGGCTTTTCAGTTGGCCCGAATAAAGAGAAATATTTTGTTATCAGGTCACTCTCCTCAAATATATTCACAATAATGTATAGGAGCAGCGGCAGTATTTTTATACTACATGTATAGACTAATGGATTCCTAGATTCCTTTCCTTTATTTAGCACAGCATAGGATAATATACAATGTTTGATCCTAACTAACATTAGGATAATGTCAAAATATTTAAACAATGAATGAAAAATATAAATGAATGGTCACATTCACAAATAATAAAATTCAATTACTTATATATAAAATATCGACATAAAGTAGGTAACGAGGGTAAGACACAAGTATTGATACGGATACAAAATAACAAATACAACAATTTTAAAACCTTAAATAATGAACCCCAAAATTAATAATAAAATCATTCGCCCATTATGTGTATTTTCAACTTTCTTTTGAATTGAACTATCGAATTACAATCCTTGATACCATCATCCAAATTATTGAAAGCCAACATTCCTGCATGATAAATCGATTTTTCAGTAATTTCTTATTTTTGGTCCCTACATGGATATTTCTGTTGGTTCTGGTATTATAATTATGATAATTTTCATTATAAGTTATTTTTCTGCTCAGGTAGTCCGGAGAGAGATGATGATGCATCTTATATAACAGTAAGATTGTATGGTAGTACACAAAGTCTTTTAACACATCCATTTCAATTCTTTCAACATGTTGACCATCGGTGTGTCTCTTGGTACCCCCAGTATGACTCTCATGGCTCTATTTACTAAATTAAATAGTACTGAAGAACAAAAAGTAAGATGAGGTAAAACTAGTGTGTTGTAAATTGTAATTTTTGACCATCTAGATAGGCTTGGTGATACTCTCACCGGAAAATTGACATTATTGGTGACAGTTTTTAGCACTTTCAAAACATGTTCTTTGAATGTTAGTCCTTGGTCAATCAATACTCCCAAATACTCCACCACTATTACACATTCAATATCCTCATTTGTAATCTTTATACTAATTCCTCCATTTTTGATTTCATCATAACCGGTTTTATTACTCAGTAAGAGACATTTAATCTTTTCACTATTCAGTTTGAGAGTGTTGAGATTACACCATCTCTTTTCACTATTCAGTTTGAGAGTGTTGAGATTACACCATCAACTCACTCTGCAAAGCTCATTATGAGTATCTATCAATTCATTAACATTATGGGAACAGTAATATATTAATGTGTCATCTGCAAACTAATTTTACACTCAGTTATGTTGGAAAAAAGGCCATTTATATATAAAAGGAAGAGTAATGGCTAAGTATACTACCCTGTGGCACTCCATTATCATTAATAATTTCGGAGGAAGTAATGTTATTGACCTTTGTTACTTGTTTTCTATCAAGTAACAATGGATCTACTATTCTCACTTCATAAAGACAAACCATCAAAACTTTCTTTGAAACAACCCCTACAACACCACTAACGTTGTTGAATTATTCCTGGTCCTAGAAGCGCAGTGAACCACCGGAAGGTTCCAAATGGCCATCATTTCTCAGAAGCCAAGCTATTTCAACGGATCTGTATGAACAATAAAATATTTTCAACGAGATATGCCCACTTGTTCTGTTTGAACTAGGGGAAAAATAAATTGGGATTATATAATTAAAATGCACAATGCTGGCAATATCATTAAAAAATGCCTATATTCGCCGACTATAATATAATCATATTATAATAAAGAAAAGAGAAAGTACTACTTACTTCATCAAGAACAACATCACAACTTCCATGTAGAGTGAAATAGTCATATGACTATATTTCCTGCCGGCATATTGCAGTAAGTGGACACTATTCTGTAGATATGTTGTTAAAGGTATTTCAGACATGTTGCCGGACTTCAAAAGATGATAAACCTGTGGGAAAAAACAACAAAATTCGAAGCCATTCTGAACGACGAGGAAACCATCAAAATGCTTTTTCAGCTCTATTCCAATTTGTTTTCAATGATGTTACGTATTTTTTTACAACATACAATCTGATTATTCAATAATATATGGATTGATTGCTTTTTTTGGGAGGTAGAGATTAATAGTTACTAACACCATCGTTCAACCAGGAATTTCAAATATTTATCAAAAAAATGACAGTTATTTGTCACACATGAATAATTCTGTTTGATGAATTATTAAAGGCACATAAAAAACTAGCAAAAACATTTATTGAAATAGATAATTGGATTTGTTTCATTATTACTATTGTTATTTATTTTCTCTAATAAAAATGTATGATTGTATAAACTTTGTACTTGTAACAATGTATGTCTTCTAATATTATTTTCCCTTCTAAAAACTTTGTAAATTTTGGGGAGTACTAATCTATATAAATATAATTTTTATGGAAATATTAAAATATTTGTTGGGTGGAAAAGTGAGATACAAATTTGTCGATGTTAAAACAATTTCAAACAGATAGATCCATTAGGCTAATTTCAATACGGCTATAGACCCAATTTTTAACGACGTTATTTAGCAAATACACTGTCACTAAGGTAGCACGGATTTGGTTTCACCCTATCAATAGAATACATATTTTTATTTCTCATGTAAAATTTCAAAAACAGTAACCAACGTTGATATGGGATTTTCTACAGACGGATGTATGGGCCTATTAAATGTAATAATTATAATATAATTAGCTTTATTGAAACATGTTGCGAAGCAAATGAAATGAGGCAATCAAATCCATATCAACCTTTTTGTTTGGAATCGATTGCCTCATTTGATTTGAATTTCTCATAAGTTGCTTTGCAACAGGTTTCAATGGAGTTAAGTAGGTATATATACAAAAATATGAGTTAGTGATTAGTGCATCTTTGTTACTGTAAATATAGGTTCATTATTGACGATTTATATCATCACAAGAATAATTAATCCAGAATTGTAAATAGCATGGGCCATATTGAAAAAAAATTTTTTTTTTATTTGTTCGGGCGTTAAATCCCGACTGCGCCAAGTTTAATCGACTAAAATGAGTGCACTGTAAAACTTTGTAAGGGCTGTCTATTCTTCAACTGATTCATGATTTATCCATATTGAGGGAAAACCAACACTACCACGTTACATACGTTTTGGTTAGATTTCAAGTCACACTTTTTTTGTGTTTGTGGAATTGAACATAAGTGTTTGTAACATTTACTAGAGGAACATCTCCATAAGTAACAAGTTCCATTTTTTTTTTGTTTATACAAATTATCCTAGATTTAGCTAAAGCCTTCGATTCAGTGAGTCATGAGTTATTACTAGAAAAATTAGAAGAAATTGGATTTCGTGGATTGAGTTATAAATTGATAAAAAGTTATCTAGAAAATCGAAAAGTATGTGTCAAGATAGGTGACTATATTAGTTCAGAAAAAAATTTGAATTATGGAGTTCCACAAGGAACAGTTCTAGGTCCTGTGTTTTTAACATATTCCTGAATGACATTTTTTATGTGAAAACGAGAGGTTCCATACACAGTTTTGCAGATGATACTGTTATAATCTATATATCAAATACATGGCAATCTCTTAAAATACTCCTACAAAATGACTTTGAAAATATAAAAAATTGGTTCGACAATCACTTATTGACTCTCAATTTCGAGAAATCACATTATCTCCCCTTTACTTCTTATAGAAATCATCTACCTTATCTTGGACCTATTAAAATAAATCACTCATATATAAAAGAAGTCGACCATATCAAATATTTAGGCATCATGATAGACATGCATTTAAAATGGAATATCCAAATTGATTAACTAATAAAAAAATTACGCCCTCCATTGCCAAAATTCAAATTTCTTCATAATGCTCTTAGTAAAAAACACATGGATATGATTTATTTTTCTTTATATCAATCTCAAATAAATTATGGTATACTGTCATGGGGGGGAGTTAATCAGAATTATCTGAAAAATTTACAAAAATGGTTCTTAAAAATCATGTATGGTACAAATATTCGATATTCCTCAAATAAATTATTTTGTGAAAGTGAAAAAATGGATATCAGACAATTATTTTGTCTCAATATAATAACTTACATATTTTCTCATAAAAACTGTTGTAAGTATAATAAACATTTATATAATACAAGAAATAAAAACAAAATTACTGTTGAAAATAAAATTTCCAAAGCCAAATCACAAAAAACTTTTTATATTCAGCATCATTTATTTACCAAATTCGATTAAAGTAACAAAGTCAAAATATTCTTATAAAAAAACTGGTGAAAAAATGGATTCTTGAAACTCCCAGATTATTTTTCCAGAATCTTATAGAATTGAAATTTTCCATGTGACTGCCAGTGTGCTGATTATACAGTCATTTTCATTTATTGTTCGAATGTTATTATATTATTAAATCATTTATTTTTAATCCATAATAATTATTCAATAAAATATCTAATCCTTACAACAAGTGCAATAACTTCGTAAGGTTTAAATATTTATTATTTATTTTGAAATTGTAATATTGAGATTTATTGTGAATAAATTGTTATTATTATTATTATCCTTCATATTCCACTCTGCTACTATAATTACCTGAAGAAGAAGACCATGACACTCATTATCTTTCAGATCAAATTGTTTCAATCTCTCGAACGTTTGTGATAAATGGGCTGAGATCTGGTCGGTTCTTATTAGGGGAATCGAAGCTCTCGCAGCAAGTTCTCTTGTTCTATAGACGGGGTTCGATAGGCAAATTGTTAGGTGAGGAAGGTACCGGTCCAGCTGGAAAAAAAATAGAAAATACCTCATGCATTCAACGCTTATATATACTCTTACAGCTTGCACACTAGGTTCCTCGAGTGGTGATGGATATAATCTAGCTAATATCATCAACACCGGATGCAGGAGAAGGCTGTTACTTTTTTTACTTTCGTTCGACAAGGTACTCAGAAGGAACAG
The DNA here is from genome assembly GCA_032362365.1 of Zygogramma bicolorata. Classification (NCBI taxonomy): domain Eukaryota; kingdom Metazoa; phylum Arthropoda; class Insecta; order Coleoptera; family Chrysomelidae; genus Zygogramma; species Zygogramma bicolorata. The sequence goes on from JAVJAQ010003000.1 coordinate 221,640, forward strand.
GAACAATTCTGAATATCTTGAGAAGAAAACTCTTCCAGTCATTCTATTCTTCATGCACAAGTCTTCGGAATCTTGCGTTCTTTGTACTCCGAACATTCTTGTCATTAGTGCGGCGTAGAGGAGTGTAGCGGAATTTCTAATCTATGAAAAAATTATTGTATATCGATTATTCCTATTCTAAGAACTGCAATACACGGTTAAGATATATATACATTGATCTACAGAGTAGATCTCGGAGTAGATAAACTAAAAAAAAATCGAGATAATATATATATATAACTTATAACGTTTATTGCTCCCAAGAAATAACACGTATTTATAATAGGGAAAATCTTGATTTCAAGCAGTTAAATTCAGTGCTTCATTAACGAAAACAAGAAGAAAAAAAAAACTTATACATGATATAGTCATGGGTGAGATATAATAAAATGATAAAGAAAAAAGTGAATGCAGTTCAAGATAATAAGTATTTTTTTAAGTTTTTCTTAAATGAACTAGTATTTTTTGTATTTTTCGATGTTTTCGGCAAGTTGTTATAAAAGATGAAGCCTTCATATATAATAGATTTTTTACAATAATTTGTTCTAAATTTAGCCAGAGAAAAGCCATTTGCTTTTTTTGTTGAATAGTCATGGACATTTATGGTTAATTTCAAATTCGATTTTTTTACGTTATTTTTGATCAAATGAATAAATACTAAAAGTTTGTATTTGAAAAGAGAAAGAATATCTAATAATCCTCTAGGTTTATAAAGATTAATTGTTGGTTCTTGCTGCTCTAAATTGAATATACATCTTCTAATTTCGTTTTGAAGAGTTTGAAGTGGCTTGATAGTTGTTTTATTTGCTGTTCCCCAAATTGTGATGAGGTATTCGATTCTTGAATAAATTAATGAAAAATATATTGTTTTTCTATAATGTATTGGAATTTGTTTTTTGATTCTACATAATATTCCCAAAATTGACGAAATTCGCTTTCTCGATACTTCTATGTGTTTTGACCACGATAAGTTTTGATCGATATATAACCCTAAAAATGTTGTGTTTGTGGAATATTCAATTGATTCTTTCTTGAATTTAATTGGAACTCTCGAAAGTTGGGTATTGTTTTTCCCGAAACAAACATGAACGGAGATTTAGCATAGTTTAGACTCAATAAAAATTGGAGGCATAAGCTCAAAATGAAAATATTCTGAAAATGCCATGTTACAATGAAATGGATAATGTATTATGTGATGATATTGTACGAGGATAAGAAAAAACAATTGAAAACCTATATTGTAACTAGCTATGTGACCGATCAAGGTGTCAAATTCATTGATTGAATCAGCTCAACATTTCTTTTTTCAATTTGTTTTCAAATTTGATGAGTGAATGATTTGGTTTGTCTTGTATTGTGGGTGTGAATACTAAATTCGAGGCTTTTATCATTTTTTTAACCGAATACATGATATATATATATATATATATACTTGTGAAGAATCTTGACTGGCTGTATAGTATCTGGAAAAGCTTTAGCGGGGTTGCAGTCAGAATTGGTATATATATATATATATATATATATATATATATATATATATATATATATATATATATATATATATATATATTGTACAGTCTTACTTGGTAAGCAAATAATTTAGTTGATTACGATTGATTTTTATCCCTGTTATAAACTTTGTAGTTTCTTGGGATTAATAAAGATTATTATTATTATTATATATATATGAATAACAGATATAGAAAACTGTAAAACCATTTATAGATGTTTGATACTGTATTTAATATACTATTTGTTTCCTTCATATCAATAATAATAGTTCCCACTTATCGAATATTTGACATTTCCAAAGACAGAAATCATGCAATATAACCGTCCTACAGTAATATTAAAATGTTGATGAATAACATATTATTCTTTGATATACTTACCCCCCAAGTTTCACTATTGAACCCCGTTATGGCGATAATAACGCCTCGCCCTATATACGGAGACACCATTTCACCCAGGCGGCTGTGGCGAAACATGGCTCTCAAAACATTCATACAATGCATTCTGTATTCATTATTGCTCGGATCGATATTTTTACAGGTATCCATAAGGGTAGTTATTGCGTGATTGAATCTGTGTCTATTAAAAGTTGGCTCTGAACCTAGTATCGCCTGAAAATAACAATTGAATTTTTAATAATAATAAAGATATCCAATATTTACCAGGATTAAAAATGGCAGTCCTGCACTACGTCTAGTTACGCACAGCTTATCAGATTGCTTTTCCCCTGTACAAAGGCGTAAGGCATCTTGAAGCCAGAGTTTCGGAAGACAATTGAATTTAGGATTGGAAGACCTGAAAGGAAGATTTTTCAACATCAAGATTGATTTCCACAGATCGTTCTTTCACAACCAATATACTCTACTATTACAAAGAGGTAAAGTTTCTAACTTTGTTCGTAGGGGGTAATACTGATCCGATCATGAAAATTTTTTCACAACAGAAAGTTACAAATCATATTTGTGGAAAGAATAGTTTGCAGCAAGTGCAAGTGTGAAGGTGATGAGTAACATGTACTTCTTTGGTTTCATGAAGCAGAAAAGGTAAAATAGACCTGTCTTCCCAAATTTGAAGGGCGATAACTTCTGAACTAGGGAAAAGCGCCGCGTTTTATGTCCTCATTTATAGTCTACTTATCGGACTACAAGTTTTTGTGACAATATTTTTAAACGTGAAGATATGACCTCAAAACTTGGGATGAAGAAATGTTATTATCACTATTGAATCGTCAACTCTTCAAAAAGGAACAAATTTCAAACATATTTCCATTATGCTTCAAGATCATTGCGTGAATGTAATATTCTTCGTTACCGCACATAGCAAATCGTATCTGTGGCTTATCTAGATTACTGGTAGGTAAAAAAAGCGGGAATATCGACTATAATACGATTTTTCATATGCAGATTCACACGAAAGGGAAGCCCTGTTATGTTCAAAAAACACCACGTGAATCAAGGGACAGGAGTTACGAATCAGCATTCACTTTGAACAATTAGAGAACTGAAAATCAGCTGGAAGTGGGAGCGATCTTTCAATTGGCGTCAACTAACGATATGTAAAAGTGTCGCCATATAATTCTAAACAATATCGATCCATTGCAACACCAAGTGTTTTAGACATCTTAGATATTTGTATTCAATATCATTTTATAAGATAATACCACATAACTTTTCTGACATGGACCCAACAACCCCCTTTTTCAATTAACTACATCATTTCAACTTTTGGCTGAAACATTAAGAATTTTCAGAAGTTATCATATACTTGTCTTTACAGTCTATTTTAATGGGGCATGTTAAGGAAGTTGACACTTATGCTAAATTGTATTCACATGGTTCTCGGTAGTGCAGAGGTAAGCAGGTCCGTTCAAGCGGAAGACCTGGTTTCAATTCTCTACCCCTCCTCCGAACCACTATGCTCGAAATCACACGTTAAAATGTATGCTTGGACAAGTTTCCACATATGAGGGTAGAAGTTTGTAATATACTTGCAAACATGAATCTATCATGATTCAATCGATTCTGTATCGATTTCAAACACCTTTACTCATTTTAGGTTGATTTTCGAACAAGTTGAAATGAAAGTACTATCTGATTGTTTGTTATATTCATAACAGATCCCAAAATGGTATTCCTGGGAACCATATTTTTGCAGATTGCAGATATTCTTCTTATATTCAAGAACCCTTATAATTATGTGATGCCAAAAAACACTTCATCGTCATATGATTTCAAAAGATCCCAACTTATTACTTAATTGGCAGCTTACTTACGTCCAGAATGAGTCGCATACCACAGAAAAGCTAACATAAGCTTGTTCATAAACACCTCTATGCTTTGTTTCAATAAAAACATCTAGGAAAAACTGTCCGACTTTGATTATAAAACTGTTTCCCAGCATCTCCATGGTACTTTCAAGTTTTATACTCTGCCTGATTATTTCTGCAAGCAACAAAGTCATTTCTTTTATAGTTCTCCATGCATACACTAGAATTAACTGCGCTTTCGATGACTCATCCGTCTGGCAAATTACTTCACCGCTATCAGGCAGGTATCCTTCTGGAGATGGGTTGCATACTATGGGCATGATATGGTCTTTGAGGTTGAGGCAGATTGTTGTTAAGTGTTCAAATAGACCGGAACAGGCTTCGTTGTTTTTACTGGAATATAATTTTCAATCTAAAATGTTTGCAGATGAACTCAACAGATAATACAGAAAATTATTCTCTCACCTCATGTCTCTCCTCTGAAGAAGATATCTTATACTCATTAGCAATCCATAGTTAGCCACTTTGGGCGTGCAAACATCTATAACTATATTGATCTGAGCTACCAATTTTTCAACAAGAATAACCACCGTGTCGAGAATCGGGTTATTCAATGTACGTTTGGAACTATCAGCAGTCCCATACTGAACAATGTCGTAAAAAAATGGCGAATAGGCACAAACCTCGAGTAGATAGGGGGCTGAAAGTGTTTTGTTCGGTTTTATACCTAGAGCAATGGTGAGACAACGTTGCATATACTTGAGAGTAAAGTCTATATCCTGAAAAATAGTAAAGGAGTTCGTTACCAATTGTTTTACCAGTTCACTGTTACTCATCATATTAATACTTGAAGAGAAATAAGATGGCGCCAACTAGATTATTCAAATAAGAGGTTCAAAAAGACCAAACGAAAAATTTAATTTATCAAAAGTAATCCCGCAAGGTTGTGTCCTGGGCCCTATTCTATTTAATATTTATATAAATGGCTTATTTGCGATTGAGGATGGGGGAATACTATAGGGTTTGCTGATGATATAGTCATTCTGTGCGAAGAAGAAAACTGGGTTTCTCTGAAAAAAAAGGCAGAAAGAGGTTTCGAGCTCATAAAAAACTGATTTCGAACAAAAGCTTCTTACGGTAAATTTAGAAAAAACCAACTACATGACATTCACTTACACTAAATCAAAAAACATTCCTTTTCAAAATGTAGATGTCAATATTCGAGGACAATCTAATAAGATTCAGCCGGTATAAAAGTTCAAATATTTAGGTGTCTTCTTTGATTGTCATCTGAAGTGGGAATATCATGTCACATATATTGTTAAAAAACTTCAGACAATACTGTATAAATTCAAATACCTGAAAAAGATGTTGAAATATGACCAGTTGAAAACATTGTACCACGCCTTGGTGGAAGTCACTTGCGTTACGGTATCCTGAGTTGGGGTAGCGTATTGAAAACGCATCTCAAACCACTGGAAATTGTTCAGAAAAAGTTCCTCAGGATAATGCTACCAAACGACAATAAATACTCATCTGATCACATCTACCTTGAAAGTATGATTTTCGATATACGACAGCTGTATTACCTCAAAGTCGGTTTGAAATATTACCCTACAAGGAATCAGGCACAACTACCTACCCACACTTACGATACCCGCCAGAAAAATTATCACGTAGTTCCTTACATGGCTAAATCTTTCGGCCAGAGATCTTATAGATACATTGCGCCCAAGGTATATAAGTCTATTCCCAAAATAATAACTGACTCAGTAATTTTTTTAAATTCAAAAAAGAATTGAAAAGATATATCTTGAAAACGCCCAGATCACTTTTCAACGAGATAATCACGGGAAAATGAAAAGTGCATTAAGTGTTAAATGCATACTAAAGTCATCGTTTTTTTTTGGATTGTGATGACTGCCTATTATTATAGGTGATTGTTTTTAACCACTGTAATAATGTTCATTTTCATGACAAAAATCTTCCTTATTTTTTACTCTGTAACTTTTTATTCATTAGGTGTTATAAGATATGTATTTTCCTATTTGTTTTTTTTTTTCTATTTCATTTATGTTTCTCGAAACAAGTATATATTTACTTATCGAGTGTCGCGTTATTTATATGTGTCATTTTTTGTACTGAACATTTGTATCTTATATTTGAAATAAATAACATTATTATTATTAATATGATTTGATGAATTTAAAAATCTGTGTACAACTGCCAATCTCATTTCTCTTCAAGGGATGGTGATATCAGTAAAAATTAATATACCGTAAATCCCATGTCCTTGGGAGGTAGGTTCTTCAGTAAAATCACAGCCATTTTTTTGTTCGCTTCATAACCATCGAATAAAATGTTGTGACAGTTCTTCACGTCATCTTCTGACCAGCTGTTGAGCCATTCATCGGCAGGAAGAAAACTCTGAATCAAAATCAATAACTCCAAACTGGTCGATCTCCTAGGATAATTCGAATCGATCGTTAGAAATGAAATGAGCAGCTTTGTGAGTTTTACGATGAACAATTTGTAGGACGAACGCAACTCCTCGTACACGGTGAGTATACTTATCGTCTCGTGTCGCGTTTCGTCGTGAATTTCTAGTCTCTTGTTCAGGAAAGAGATGTTTCTTACGATTACGTGGAAGCCGGCGTTGAACCTCGCCAAAGCTTTTTTGTAGTATGTTAATATTTGTTTACGGACGTGAGGTATTTGTGAGGTTATATTGTAACGGATGTAACTCATTAGAAACGACAGTTCCCAGTCTAAAAAAACTTCCGTGGATTTTTGACTCACTACAATTGCCGCTAGAGCTGCAACTCTAACCTGAGAATATAAAATTCCGATTATTAACACAATGAATAAATAGTTAGTTAGTTAACGTTTATTGATCCAAGAAACATGTAATGTTTATAGAGGAACAATTAAAAAAAAACATGAATAATATCATTAACATTATCAACAAATACACACAATGGTTAAATCAGAATATGCATACACACATACATACATACATATATATATATATATATATATATATATATATATATATATATATATGATGCGTTGTTTTTTCGGGTTTCATTCCGTGTTCTGTGGTTTTGATCCTCTGAAGGATAATTCTCACAACGTTTCGGCAAAGTCTCATTTGCCATCTTCTAGGTGATGTCTTGAGTTTCGATCTCCGAACTCGACTGATTGAAACTCAAGACATCACCTAGAAGATGGCAAATGAGACTTTGCCGAAACGTTGTGAGAATTATCCTTCAGAGGATCAAAACCACAGAACACGGAATGAAACCCGAAAAAACAACGCATCATACTTCGTCCGTGAGAATCTTCATGCTAACATATATATATATATATATATATATATATATATATATATATATATATATATATATATATA
>JAVJAQ010003001.1:0-107109 GCA_032362365.1 Zygogramma bicolorata
ACTTCTGACACCCTACGGCAAGGTTTAGCCCTCGGATCACGCTCATACTCACGAGGCATCTTTGTCACTAAGCGAAAAACAATACTCAGTGATATGCGGCGGACCGACAAGCGTCAACCTGTTGTTGCATTTGACCCCACTTTTCCGCCATTTGTGACCAATCAAATTTAAAAATTCATAGATTCCAGGCATTTCAGTTTTGGTGTTGCCAAGTTTAAAAATTATAAGTATAAATGTATCAAAGACATGTGTTATCGAGCTTTACCTCAAATTCAAATGTTAAGGAAGTTTGTCAGATAAAGTTTTTTCAGGGACAAAATCTTATTGAAAATTGATGATTAATTAAATATTATAACCTCAAACATTATTCTTTCATAAATTAGGTTTTTGTGCTTCATGTATTAGGTAAAGTTCCCATTTATATACAAAAAATATTTCAACCGCCTGAAAAGTATACAGAGTGGTGAAAAAAATATAACGTTGTTTTCCTGAAAACTGTTGCGATTGGTACAATAGTTGTGTTTCACCCCATTTTACGGTACCCAATACTTATCAATTCAATCTATTTTCTCACGCCGTCATCAATGTCTCTGTACCACTGATAGCTCCCCTCCTCGCCTATGTGTCGTCACCGCGGTAGTTGACCATTCCGGCGTGTATCATTGCTTGTTGCACTCCCTGCACAGATCACATATCCCCTAGACGGTTCACGGCAATGCTAAACAACAGAGACGGGAAAAAGCGCCATCTGAAGATTTGTATCGGTACCATTGTGACGGACGCGGGTTATTCAAATGTTGTATATAGTTGGAATATTCATCTTATTCAAATGTTTCTTGGAAATTTCAGCGTATTGTTTTGAGTCTCGAACTACACTTCATATTGAGTGTTATGTAAACTTAAACAATACATGGAATTCCAAAAATGAAGTAAAAAATATATAATAAATTCTTAACCACTGCTTTATGTTGCAGGGCAATAAGGTTTAAAAAAAACAGCTGAATTTTTTTATTCAGAACATTTCAACATTAAACATTTTGTGTGATTATATGTTCAGGTCGCTTAGAATTCTTTATTCTGTTCAAACGAATTTTATTGGCTTGCAATTCAAATACATTTGTACCTGTATACAGTTTCGATTTTCCCTGTATAATTTGATTTACACGCACCAATTATGTGTGATAGTTCTTATGGTGAATTTTATAACAAATTGAATTATATCATTTTTATGTTCCTCTTTGTTGCAAGATGAGAATTCAAAGCTAACCTTGCCTCTTATTGTATTTTCAATCATACGAATTAAAGGTTTGGAGTATGGTTGTTTATCTGAACAATAGTTTATCACTTGGACAATATCATAAAAAAATGTGAGAAATGATAACGTTGGGTAACACAATCTTCTAGTGAAAGATCCACCATATTCTCAAAACGAAATTAACAAATTTTGGTGTGAATGATGATTCATTGAGAACATACAATTCTTACAACTGAAACATTTTTCCTGATTTTTTTCAGAATATAACCAGCTACGCAATTTGTGGCCAATTCATGTAACTTATGTGACAAAGATTGTTCAGATTCAGGTTATTTTTGCAATATCAGATTTACTGATGACTATTGTGCTGTTAGCTTGATTTTCAAAAAGTTTCTTGATTGAAATGAATATATTTTCACATTTGTCATTCTTACAATTAAAAGTATTTTTGTGAAAAGACGGATCAGTGTTAAATAGCAGTATTTTAAAATTTCCTACAAATTGGTGTGCAGAAGGATTGACATTTTGAGCTCCAAAGCTCCTTAATTGACCAAAGGTATTTTCTAGGGGATCCTGATTCAACCTTCTTGTTAATAAGTAAGAAAAACCTTCTGATTTCAAAACACCCCAAATTGATTTCATGTTCATTAAAGTGAAAGACCAGTTTTTCAAACTTGGAGGTCTTGATTGTTCTCTAGGTGACCTCTTTTGAAACTGCATCGTGTCCAGAAGTGGCAATGTTTCTCTATTCCAGAAGTCGAGATGGTCAGATTAATCTGTTAAACCACATTAGTGCCACTGTAAAAATAAAAAAATCTCGCAATTGCGACTTTTTCGAATCTGGCAATTGCGACTTTTTAATCTCGTAATTGCGACTTTTCAATCTCGCAATTACGACTTTTCAATCTCGCAATTACGACTTTTTTTATCTCGCAATTGCGACTTTTTTATCACGCAATTGCGTCTTTTTAACCTGGCAATTGCGACTTTTTTATCTCGCAATTGCGACTTTTCAATCTGGCAATTGCGACTTTTTCATCTAGCAATTGACAGATTCTGTCCATCTAATGATCCCAGTATCAGTTGTGATGTACATCTAAAATTATATCAGTGAAAGTAATGGATCAACTTATTTATAGAAACTTCTCAATGAGATTGAGCTATGACGACATCATATTGTTCTTGAGATTACGCTATAACTCGAATATAAGTAAAAGGACTCTTCATCGGCGTTTGAGGTCAATCAATTTGCATAGACGAAAAAACTATGCAAATTACGAAAGTTTGTTGACATTTCTCAGAGGCGAAGTCAATAGTTCAGGGCAGTTACATGGGTACAAATAGATCCATCTGAGGTGCTTGCAAGCTGGTTTGATTGTACCGCAAGAAAGTATACGATTGGCTCTGAATATTCTGGATCCTCAAGGAGTTCAGCTAAGGAAAAGAAATAGATCACGTCGAAGGCAGTATTTTAATAAGGGTCCTAACTATTTGTGGCATTTGGATTCATATGATAAGTTGAAACCCCACGGAATAGCGATAAACGGTTGTATTGATGGATTTTCCAGACATATAATGTGGCTGAAAGCTTCCTACACTAACAGTGATCCGAAAATAATTGCTGGATATTTCATGGAGGTGGTGCGCCACTTAGAAGGATGTCCGAAAATGTTGAGAACAGATATGGGCACAGAGAATCGTTACGTTGAACAAATACAAAATTACTTCAACGAGCGCAATATTTTCCATGAGATTATATTCATTTATGGTAGAAGTACTGCAAATCAACGAATTGAATCATGGTGGTCCATACTGAGGAAACACTCAGATCAGAGATATTGGTTTATTTAATGGAAGTTTCTTGGATAAATCTTTAATTCAGTTCGTCTTTTTAGATTTCTTTCACGTGAGTATTTTTTTTCAGAACATAATTAATAATAACCAGACAAGGAATACTCTTCCTCCTAGTTAATTGAAGGTCATGAATATTATCGAAAGTCAGACCATAAACGACCATCTTTATTCCTCATACCCGGCTCCGGGGCTGACAAGGTTCATGGGCATTTTCGATATCCTCGACCATTTTTGAGTACTTTCAGCATGGAGGGAAAAAATGAAAAATGGGTCTGAAAAGTCGGTAGAACATGATTTTATATACAGACTCAGTTAGAGGATTTCAATTCAGAGGGCGTGTAAAATATATATGTATATAGTATATAATTATATGAGAACGCTCTCCTCGTACCCACAACATGTTATCGACGTTGTTGATCCCAAGATTTGGCAACACTGTAGAAAGTGAGTAGTTCCACTGCATCGGTGATAGAAGATCTGATATTGGAATCTACATGAGTAGACTTCAGATCTACCCCGAAAAAAAATGCTGCAATAATTAAAAAACAATTCCTTTTGAACAGGACACGTCCAATAAGTCAGCAACTTCCTATATAACACGAATCTTATGAAAAACAAAATACAAGAACTGATCACTCCACTGCATTGGTGACAGAAGGTCTATTACCAAATAGCGGATAGTGGAATATATCAACATCACCTATTATTTTCATTTCATCATAAAGTACAAGAGGTGAACATAATTTTCATTTCTGGAAATGAAAGATTCCCAATTCGAATGGAAAAATAGTTTATAATTCATGACGAATTTATAAAATGGTAAACTCATCGTGGTAGGCAGAATGAATGACACTATCCATAATTCGCTCAGTTCACCTGGAAAATAGTACCATTCCATATTTCAACTGGATATATAGTTTCTGAAGTGCATAACGGGGACTGATGATCACAAATGATTACATGCAAATTGTCTGGTTAAAATTCATTCAATAAAATGATTCAAAATAAATGAAAACTGTCAAATCTCTCAATGGGTCAAAAACAAAAAATATTGCATATATGTAATATAAAAAACAAAAAATGGAATACGAAACACCTCAACATCATTGGTCTGAAAATAGCAATGCTATTTTTGACTGCGATAGGTATTATAAACTAATGTTTTAATTCGTACCCAGTCACTCATTTTGAAGAGGTGTTCTCGGGTACTTATGATATTTTCACATTCTTCTTTCTTGGGAGCAGTTTTATTTCTAACATGCCCTTTGAAGAAATCAAGTACAATTTCTTTTTCTTCACTTGTCCAGCGAATTCGATTACTTCGTTTTACAGGGGGAAATTTGATTTTTGAGGAACTTTCAAGATTGGGAATGTTTTCTTCAAGTCCAAATGAACTACCGTGACCAACATCATAATCACATTTTTTTGTCTGATCAATGTCGTCGTCTCTATCGGAATCGATGATGTCTTGATCTATTTGAATTTCATTTAGACTTCTTTCCTTAAGTTCGTTTCCCTTTCCTTCGTTCATTAGCAATACTTTTGCAACTTTCGCTGTTTGGTAAACATCTTCCGTTAACCTGAAATGATTGAATTCACCAATCAAATGAATATATCAACTTTTTTGATTTTTATAGCGAAAAACACGCAGTTTTTGAATCCGATTGAAATTTCCAAATCCACTCACGCGTCATTTTGAGGTTTCCAATAAGGAAAAGAATATAACTCGATTTTCCAACGAGTGATAAATGTGCATGAGATGTATAGAAAACCTAGTGTTTTCGCCTATTCTTGTAAAATATTTGTACCAACAGTAAGTTGGATTTGAAATTTGACATCCGAGTTCCTAAGTGAAATTTGTTGCTGCAATTTCTTTCGGCAAAAAGTCACTGCAAATAGTGTTATCAATCTGTCAGTTTCTGAATTTGGAGCATTTTCCATAGATACTAAGACAAACGCATACGATATCGCATTTTATATTATCTGGATATATTTCCAATTTTTTTATTGTTATAAATGCTTCTGATTAGTCTTCTGAATTCATCATTCTCAAACAGTGAGTAAAATGTACAAAACATTTTTAACAATGGTGTCACAAAATTGATAAAACACAACCGCACAGGGAGTTCAGAAATCCATAATCAATCTGATATTTTGAAATGAAACGAGTTCTAAAAAGTACCTCTCGTTAGTATAAATCTACCAAATTAGATTAGATCAAAACATAAGATAACTTCACCTATCAAGTATTGGTATTTCAAAATACAAAATATACCTATTCATTCGGCCAGAGCATTCTAATGAGATAATTTTTCAGGAACAGTTGATTTCCTGAATGGAAATTGAAATCACGTATACACTCAATATTTTCATTTTGGCAATCAATTCTTGAATCAAGGGAAGTAAAATTTAGTGCTCGAGAAATCTCTCGCGTGTTTTTCGTTCCCGTAATTCTCGAATGGATTTTCTCTGAAACATATTTCAAGCTGAAAATCTATTCATCTGATGAACGATTGCTTTTTAATATATTATTTACTCTTGCTATTATGAATTCCAAGACAAAAAAAGTCAGTCACCACTTTTTTATCAAACTGGACGTACCTGTAAAATTCCTTATGGGTTTTCTCGGTATGTCCCATAAAACGAGCAATTTGTTCCATTTCATCGTTGTCAAAATTCATCAACTGCAGAATTGTTGCAATTTGCTTCCTGAATCTGCTTGATGTGAGTAAGCCTGGATTTTTCGCTCCACAATTAGTTGCGAATTTCCGCAAAACTGATGCTGCTGTCATCCATCTGTCTGCCGATTTGGGATTAGCAAATACATACTTATTAGTAAGATTTGAGCCGGCTCTAAGCCTCCCCCTACCATTACCCCCCTACTTGACAACCGTCAAGACATGTCACTTTGACGGAACTTCGCCTATCATGTGTAATCATTATATCTACAATGCTCTTGAGTATTGGCGGGGTTTATCTTGAACGGTATTGTCCTTGAATGACATTGACTTTGAAAAAACGATCGAAGTGGTCGTGACAAAAATTATGGCTTTTGAATAATTTGTCCCATTGACCTTGGATAACCTTGATGACGAGTCACCTTGAATGACCTTCGTATACCCCTAGCATGCATTAGACCTGGAATGCTCTTGAGTATTGGCGGGGTTTATCTTAAACGGCATTGTCCTTGAATGACATTGACTTTGAGAACGATCGAAGTGGTCCTGACAAATATTGAGGCGTTTGAATAATTTGTCCTATTGACCTTGGATAACCTTGATGACGAGTCACCTTGAATGACCTTCGCTTAGCATGTGCAACTCTGACCTTGAATACCTTTGAGTTCTGACGGGGTGTATCTTGAACGGAATTGTCCTTGAATGACATTGATTTTTAAAGCGTTTGAAGTGGTCCCGACAAAATGTGACATGTTTTCTAATCATGAATAGCCTTGATGATGAGTTACCCTGAATGACCTTCGATGTATGTGTGTGTACCCACTAACGTATGGAACTTTGACCTTGAATACCCTCGATTGTTGGCGGTTCCAACTTGCACGACATTGCCCCTGAATGACATTGAAATTAAAAAGTTTTATTATCATCATCGTGTGGATATTTAGTGAGTTCAAAAAAATCTTGATGATGAGTTACTTTGAATGACCTTCGTGTACCATCTAGCTTTGACCTTGAATACCCTTGAGGGTTGGTGGGGTTGAATTTGAACAGTATTGTCCTTGAAATTACTTTGGAAACGTTCAGAATGGTCCCAACAAAATATCGTCATTTTCAATATATTGTGACCTTCAATAGCGTTGATGACGAGATACCCTGAATGTCATCTGTGTATCCTCTGGCATGTGAAACTTTTGACCTTGAATGCCCTTGAGTGTAGGTGGGGTCGAGCTCGACCGGCATTTCCCATGAATGGCATTGAGATGACTTTCAAATTGTTTGAAGTAGTCCCAACAACATATCCCCAATTTTTATATTTTGCGTGTGTATCCTCTGGCATGTGCAACTTTTGACCTTGACCGTCGTTGAGTGTAGGGGGGGTCGAGCTTGACCGACATTTCCCATGAATGGCATTGAGATGACTTTCAAATTGTTTGAAATAGTCCCAACAACATAACATCAATTTCACATATCACCAACCTTGAAGACGACTAACCCTGATGGCTGGATTGAGCTCGAACGGTATTGTCCTTGAATGACATTGAAATGACTTTGAAAACGTTTAGAATGGTCCCGGCAAAATATCGCGCTTTTATTGTGACCTTCAATAACCTTGATGACGAGTTACTCTGAATGTCCCTTGTGCCCCCTTTAGAATGTGTCACTTTCGACTCTGAATATCCTTGAGTGTTGGTGGGGTCGAGCTTGAACGGTATTATCCTTGAATTACATTGAAATGACTTTGGAAACGTTCAGAATAGCCCCGACAAAATATCGTCATTTTCAATATATTGTGACCGTCGATGACCTCGATGACGAGCGACCCTGAATGTCCCTTATGTACCCTTTAGCTTGTGCAGCTTTGACGTAGAATACTCGTGAGTGTTGACGGATTCGAACTTGAACGGCATTACCGTTGAATGACATCGAGATGACTTTGGACGAAAAACAATTGATGTATTTGTGTTTGACATGTCCCGATAAAATAACGCCATATTTAATATTTTATAACCTTCAATAACCTTGACGGAGGTTTACCCTGTTGGTCCTCTAGCATATGTAGCTTTGACCTTGAGTACCCTTGAGTATTGGCGGGGTCGAGCTTGAACGGCACTGCCCTTGAATGACATTGAAAGACTTTGAAATCGCATTTTTTATATTTTGTTACCTCACTAACCCTCATGACGAGTTACTTCGAAAACCAATTGGTGTATTTGTGTTTGACATGTCCCGATAAAATATCGCCATATTTAATATTTTATAACCTTCAATAACCTTGACGAAGGGTTACCCTGTTGGTCCTCTAGCATATGCAGCTTTGACCTTGAGTACCCTTGAGTATTGGCGGGGTCGAGCTTGAACGGCACTGCCCTTGAATGACATTGAAAGACTTTGAAAATGTTTGGAGCGGTCCCGTATAGCTACCTTTATTATTGTGTGACCTTCGATAACCTTGAAAATGAGTTACCCTGTTCACCCTCTAGCATATGCCACTTTGACCTTGAATACCCTGGAGTGTTGACGGGGTCGAGCTTGAACGGTCTTGCCCTTGAATGACATTGAAAGACTTTGAAAATGTTTGGAGCGGTCCCGTATAGCTACCTTTATTATTGTGTGACCTTCGATAACCTTGACGATGAGTTACCCTGTTCACCCTCTAGCATATGCCACTTTGACCTTGAATACCCTGGAGTGTTGACGGGGTCGAGCTTGAACGGTATTGCCCTTGAATGACATTGAATG
Source organism: Zygogramma bicolorata (assembly GCA_032362365.1). NCBI lineage: Eukaryota > Metazoa > Arthropoda > Insecta > Coleoptera > Chrysomelidae > Zygogramma > Zygogramma bicolorata. Next base: position 8,527 of record JAVJAQ010003001.1, read on the forward strand.
ACTTTGAAAATGTTTGGAGCGTTCCATATCGCCACCTTCAATATTGTGTGACCTTCAATAATCTTGTTGACGACGAGGCGTATGCAACTTTGACCTTGAATACCCTTGAGTGTTGACGGGATCGAGATTGAACGGTTATACCCTTTAATGAAAATGAAATGAATTTGAAGACGTTTGAGGTGGTGTTATTGTCGTGAAAAAAATATTTTGTGAGCTTCAGTACTCTCGATGATGAGTTGCCTTGAATGATCTTTAATGTATGTGAGTATGTTCACCCTCTAGCGTATGCAGCTTTGACCTTGAATATCTTTGAGTGTTGGCGGGATCGAGCTTGAACGAAATTGCCCTTGAATGACATTGAAATGCCTTTGAAAACCTTTGGAGCGGTCCCGATAGAATATTGCTACTTTTTATATTTTGCAACCTTCACCAACTTTGATGACGAGTTACCCTGAATGATATTTAATGTATGTATTTTTTGTACCCCCTTGCGTGTGAACCTTTGACCTTGAATACCCTTAAGTTGGCGGCTCCAGCTTGAACGGAATCGCCCTTGAATGACAATGAAATGACTTTTGAAATGTTTCAAGTTGAATAGTTTGTTACCTTCGATTACCTTGATGGTGAGTTAGCATGAATGGCCCTCAGTACTACACATGACCGCACAGAGTATCTGAAGCAGTCGCGTGATACGTCAGATGTATTGAAAAGGGGACGTTCTAATATCTCCGTCTACGACCACGTCAGGTAGTCTTTGAAAGGTATACGAAATTCAAATGTTCTTTGGATGATCGGTGAGCAATTTGAATGTCCCCAAACGTAAGTCTCTCTAGGACTCTTAGGTCACTTGAGACGTTTTAGGTGGGATATTTGAAAACAGTAAGTGTCTGCAGTTTCCTTCATTACCTACCGATTCAGCGAACCAAATGTCAGAATGGATATACGAACCAACCGATGACGTCAAATCGCACTTGAGAGGTAAATTCCTCAGATCTGGGGAAATCACTAGAGGTTTTACCATGATATTTTCCCAGATTCTAGGGAGACTTTGCCTCTATCTCAGAGGTTGAATTCGAACTCTAGATAGTGTGTGAATTGACGCTTCATAAGAGTTCATTAGTATCGTTATGTGCATGTGTTTGAAAGTCAGGCCTATGCTATGCAAATGGCGGTGTAATGAAACGATGCGCCAAATTCAAACGTATATTAAAAATACATATATCTTCGTGACTGAAGTGATTGGTGATCAGCAAACGGCGCAGTTACCGTATCTCACACTGCATTCAACACAACAAACCAAATGTCTACAAGACATGGATACAACGCATATTTTACTCGCCAAACAGATTTTACATATCAGCGCCGGCGATGGCGGAGACGCCCCAATGTTGGACGGTTGCTTAAGTTTTTTCATGAAATTGCATCCGTCGTGGCATCCATGGGTCCAAACCGAATCACCTTGTTTCCATTGAGCAGTGAAAGCATTTCACGTGATCTCCTATTCCGGTGTAGAAAAATCTGCATTCAGCAAGTTCTTGGGGCATCTGACTGAGACCGATCGGCCAGTCCTCTAACGTTGCGAGACGCCTCATGACAACACTATTCTCCATATGTGTTGGTCGTTTCACCCGATTGATGGAAGAATGAGTATCGCTGTCGAAGAATGTACAATAGGGTGTTCACCTTAAGTGGTCCATCAGAGGATCATCGCCAGTCTCCCATTTGAATCCTTCGATACGGCAATTGAGACAGGTGACTGTGTCTCCTGAACCGGTGTAAACGAAACCTGCACTGGCCAACTTCTCTTTTGGAAATGTCGAAGACCAGTTGCGGAACGTTTGAAGTCTTTCGGCATACGAACAGTCTGCAGCCATTCTCGATCAACAACAGATGAGTGCTGAAGACTCTCTCCCTATGTCGAATATGTGACGAATTTGAGATTGGAATGTTAGGTACCCATGATTTTTGAGAGGGATCTAACGGTGAACTATGAGATCTCTGGCTATAAATTGGCAGTCACCATTTCTATCATGGATTTAATTCATGTTTTCCTTTCCTTCATATATTGTCAAGAATAGGACTTTTCACTTCGAATTGAACTCACGCGGCGACACGTGCGTACAGACGCTTATAGATATGCGAGGTTTTCGGTTTGATATGTCAGCTGGAACATCGCATTCGGCAAGTTTTCCGCATGATGCACTGAGGTAGACGTCTTTGATATGTTCGGTATGCCTTCAACTGAACCGTCGCGTTCAGCAACTACTTTGCCTAACGCGTATACGCCTTTGATATATTCCACCAGTTTCCTCTCGTTTCAAGTAAAAACATTCATTTTTTGGGGATCGAACGCCGTTTTTTCTGCGTGTTTTGAGAACTATTATGAATTGATTTCTACGATTCAGAAGGTATTCGGAATTTGTTCATACGGTTTGAAGGTCACCACTCCGTTTATGATAGCTCATAGCTGGGCGTCTTTGTTCGTTTTCCACATCGCCAGTCTCATCTTCAGGAAAGAGCAACCGTCTCTGGAGTATTTTATGAAATTGTCCAGTATCACACGAAATCACCATCGAAGTCATATTGTCGAGGTAATGTTCGAGTTCAGAGCTGGAAGGTCAAATTCCATGTACGTGCGCACACACTACCAAACGTCATATAATCTTGTCAAGACTCCAAAGGTCCGGCTCAAATACTGCGTGAGCTCTCACATCCAAGGTCATATAACCTAGAACAAACGTCATTCAAGGTCAGGATTTGGAGATGAGAGAGGGGAGGTCCACAACTAGTATAAGCACCCTACTTTCTGACACGCTTCGAGTATATGTTGACCATTGGAGGTTATCCTTACACAGCTACATTCAGGTATTCACGGCTTAATTCTGGAAAAAATTATAGCTACACTTAGCTAACAAATGCCGGTTGTATTCGAAAACCAACTATACAATACAGATTCTTAACAATGTTCACTAGACGAAGTCTGTGTCTATTCCGAATGTGAGAATTGATAGCGTGAAACAAGAATCTCACCTCGGCGATGTCGTTCCTCTGCCCTTCCTGGAAATCAGCGTATGTGGAAGTTCTGCTGTCAGCGGGATTCATCGGGAAGGTATACATAATATACATACATACAGGTATACATAACTATATATATATATATATATATATATATATATATATATATGCAAGATGAATTTTCTGGGTTTTTATCCGTTAGGTATCTTCTGATTTGTTCGACGTTTCGAATTCCATTTTGAATTCATTTTCAAGAACTGTGAGACGAATATCTGTCCATACCGTCCTGGTCAATCACTCCCCTTACGAAGTAACCAAGCAAGAGTAAGCAAAGACTTCAATTGTCTGTTCTCCATGGAAACTGGTATTTATAATGATTCTCTCCAGTTATTATCCGACTAGGTCCGATATTATTGATGATTATATCGTCAGCCGCTCTCTAAGGTTGTATCCTGCCCATCCAGGTATTATGTAGAAATTGATGTTTTCACGGATCTTCGATATGCAAGATGAATTTTCTGGGTTTTTATCCGTTAGGTATCTTCTGGTTTGTTCGACGTTTCGAATTCCATTTTGAATTCATTTTCAAGAACTGTGAGACGAATATCTGTCCATACCGTCCTGGTCAATCACTCCCCTTACGAAGTAACCAAGCAAGAGTAAGCAAAGACTTCAATTGTCTGTTCTCCATGGAAACTGGTATTTATAATGATTCTCTCCAGTTATTATCCGACTAGGTCCGATATTATTGATGATTATATCGTCAGCCGCTCTCTAAGGTTGTATACTGCCCATCCAGGTATTATGTAGAAATTGATGTTTTCACGGATCTTCGATATGCGAGATGAATTTTTTGGGTTTTTTTATTGCATATCGAAGATCCGTGAAAACATCAATTTCTACATAATACCTGGATGGGCAGGATACAACCTTAGAGAGCGGCTGACGATATAATCATCAATAATATCGGACCTAGTCGGATAATAACTGGAGAGAATCATTATAAATACCAGTTTCCATGGAGAACAGACAATTGAAGTCTTTGCTTACTCTTGCTTGGTTACTTCGTAAGGGGAGTGATTGACCAGGACGGTATGGATAGATATTCGTCTCACAGTTCTTGAAAATGAATTCAAAATGGAATTCGAAACGTCGAACAAATCAGAAGATACCTAACGGATAAAAACCCAGAAAATTCATCTTGCATATCGAAGATCCGTGAAAACATCAATTTCTACATAATACCTGGATGGGCAGGATACAACCTTAGAGAGCGGCTGACGATATAATCATCAATAATATCGGACCTAGTCGGATAATAACTGGAGAGAATCATTATAAATACCAGTTTCCATGGAGAACAGACAATTGAAGTCTTTGCTTACTCTTGCTTGGTTACTTCGTAAGGGGAGTGATTGACCAGGACGGTATGGACAGATATTCGTCTCACAGTTCTTGAAAATGAATTCAAAATTGAATTCGAAACGTCGAACAAATCAGAAGATACCTAACGGATAAAAACCCAGAAAATTCATCTTGCATATCGAAGATCCGTGAAAACATCAATTTCTTCATCAGGAACTCTACAATGAATTAGGAAAATTGTGAGAATAGAAAAGTTTTTTAACATGTGCTTACTTACGAATGTGAGGTTAATAATCCTGTTTTAATAAAAACATGAAGGACAACATATATATATATATATATATATATATATATATATATATATATATATATATATATATATATATATATATATATATATATATATATATATATATATATATATATATATATATATATATATATATATATATATATATATATATATATATATATATATATAAGCATACCACTATCTACCGAGCGTCCGTACATTAACAAATTACTATCTTCCAAGCGTCCGGCTCCAACAGAGCGTCCATATATGGACGCTCTGAAGAAACTGTGTAGAATCTGAACTCAGAGCACCAGAGTAGTTCACATATTTGAAAATTCGTTGGACGCCTTCTTGATAGTTGTGCAAATTTTTCGAATACTTTTGTATATTATTAGTTCATCAGGTTTGCCGCCAGCGACGCAAGGAGCATTTCTGAATATTCATTGAAAGGTATATATTACTTTCGGACCGTCGATTTCCAAGCGTCTTTCAATTTCTGAAGAAGAGGCAACGCTGAATAGGGGCTGATTTCAGAAGGCAGCGTGTTTTAAAAAGTGCAGTATTTGTTGACAAACATTCGTTGAGTGAAGAGTGAGTGATATTTGATAAACCGATTTCAGGGAAGTTATGAATCAAATGAGGTTTTGACACACACTCATGACTACTTTGTATTCTTTCGCTGTTTCTGCTTGAGTTCATCAACGCACAGACCTAGAGTAGGGGGTTTTTCAAGGCGAACTAAGCTTTTCGCGGGAAACCACACCATTCCTAGCTTCTTCAAAGGCTAGCCACTCGCGCCAGCAAAACGTCAGGAAGAAATTCCAAAAAACGACGACCTCCAAACCCGAACAAAAGTAGTGATACAGATGGCTTTTCCTTTAAGGATATCATGCCAGAGTGGTGATAGGATGTCGTGTGTGTCCAATATCCTTTACAACTATTTGGTTTGAACCTCACAACAGGGAGAACAAAAAATTAATTTCAATTCGTTATTTACAACCTCTATGGATTGTGTAATAGATCATTCATCAACTAGCCCCCATGAATTGAATGAATCGAAATAATTCATAATCGGTATTTTTGATACATGGTGGTAAAAAAAAATTGGTTTGAAAACCATTTGTTTTTCATTCCGGATACGCGATGTAATATCATATACAGGGTGGCTCATCGAAAATATATCGCAAGGCATTAGAGGCTGGAAAATTAATTTCGATAAAATCCGAATACACGTCAGAAGGACAATTTTTGACAAAAAATTAAAAATTTTATTTGATTCAACTCAAAAACATACCGTATTAGTTAAGTGAATGTGCACACTGTTGAACGCTTATCTTTGGATCTTTCGGAGTGCTGTGAACTTTGGTTTTATATGCTCAAAAAAAACTAAAAGACTCAAGTCGGGCGACCAAGAGGGCCACTCAGTTGCACCCCTTCGTTTACCCAGGGACCTGGAAACGTGCCATTCGAGTAATTGCGTACATTCAGCAAGTAATGGGGGGAGCTCCGTTTTGTGGAAAAATATTTCTTGTGCATCACATGCAGGGTCATTCTCTATGATATTTATCATTCTATATGATATTTGTAATTGCGTACATTCAGCAAGTAATGGGGGAGAGCTCCATTTTGTGAAAAAATATTTCTTGTGCATCACATGCAGGATCATTCTCAATGACATTTGTTATAAATGAGTCGATGGCAATTTGTAGTGAATCCAGATACAGGACACACGATGAAAATTACCTGTTATTGAATAATACCAAGCTAGGTAGGGTCCCATCAGAAAAACAGGGAGTTCTGCCAATAATCTCAAGCCCTATGAATGTTGTCTTATTAACTCAGGTGGTCAGTCAGTATACTCAATAACGATCGGAAATTCTGAATCGATTGAAACGTCGCGTCGTGCTGATACTAACAACTCAGACAATAGAAGTCTGCGATAACAGTAGCAGATTTACATCACTCTAAAAAATTAAAAAAAAATATGCAAAGGATCTGCACAGCATTAAAAAACAAAGAAACCTCTCGAATAAATTTATTGGAATAAAACGGTCAGTATTTAGGTGAAATAGAATCGGTTCTTGCATTTTTCGTCAAAGGTAGTGTTGAAATTTTGAAATTCGATATTTTCTGATCGAGAAATATCTTATTTGAAGAGTTATCATTTCATTTACTTCTTTCTGAATGATTCGAGTGCTAACGCCTAACGCTCCACTTAGGGGAAGGTTTGGTTATGCTTTTGTTGCTGTTGTTGTGAAACTCACACCTAAAACTCCAGAAAATTGCATGTATTCATGCAGGTTTTTCGAGTTGCATGATTTTTTTTCGGTGCGATAAGTTGCTACGTCTGTTTTCGGGTATGTTGGGCCACAAAAAATATTCAATATCATTCAGTGTCTCAGAACTTCGTATTTTCTTATAAAAATATTGGCGTGGAATCATGAAATTTTTTTTGCAGTCATTATTATATCCATCCGTACAGTGGCAACTGTAGTAACCTTTTTTAATTAAAAAAGACTACCAATTCTAGCCCTATACAGTGTCATCCCCAAAGTATGCACCATATGGGAAACTCATTTATTAAGGGTCTTTCGACAAAAAGTTATTCCTGATAAAAGTTTGTGCATCCCCTGAAACCGAATATGCACCAACAAAATACGGTAAAACAGACGTTATATACGAGGAGCCTTCAAATATTTGATTTTGAGACAATAGTAAAGTACTCTTATTCTGAAAAATCTCGGGAAATGTTATTTGGAAAAGTTGTTCAGCATCAAAAAATACATCCAGGTTTGAAGGCATGGCCATCTGAGTGAAGTTTAATTTTCTACCCACTTTTCTCAAATGGGGACTACGAAAACAAAAATTTGTTAAAACGATAAATAGACAGCATCCTGTATACCACGGTTTATTTCAGAAGGCTGTAATTTTACAAATCACACAAGTAAGGTGTTAACCACGGTCAATTTTTTTGACGAGTTAAATAATTTTCTAAGTTTTTGGTGCAAGGTTATTTTTATTTTTTGTTGACACCGAATGTTACTGAAAATTATACAGTATTCTAACAATAACTTAATATTCGATAATATCAAGTCACAAAACGTCAAAATAAAATAGGTATTTTGGAAAAAACTCATTGATTTTCTGGAGATTTTCTTGTCCAAAATAGTTATGAAGAAAATGGGTAAAAAAGTAAAACTTCACTTAGATGGCCATGCCTTCGAATCTGGATGTATTTTTTGATGCTGAACAACTTTTCCAAACAACATTTTCCGAGATTTTTCAAAATACTCTTGTCTCAAAATCAAATATTTGAAGGCTCCTCGTATATTACGTGTGTTTTACTGTATTTTGTTGGTGCATGTTTAGTTTTAGGGGATACACAAACTCTTATCAGGAATAACTTTTTGTCGAAAAACCCTCAATAAATAAGTTTCCCATATGGTGCATACTTTGGGGATGACACTGTATATGTTTGGCCCCCCTCTCAACATACATTTTGGCTGCTCATTACAAACACAAGTGAACACTTTGCCGTGTACCCTTTTATAACAGAGTATCTCCACAAATAAATTTTTCTTAATATATTTATTTATTTTTTATGAGTTGGAATGTGATTCTTAGGGCCATTTTCCAGATATGTGGTCATGTCATGATTTAGTAATGTTTGAAGAAAAATATATAATTTCTTGTGGGGACTGGTATTGAGTAAGCTTAATACAAAGCTAAATAACGAACAACATGACCACAGGTAGTGTGGCAATTAATACTGATGTTTATAAGCTGTGGAAAAAGTCAGTTTTACATAAATTGTATATATTTAACAAATCACATATGAGTGTCTAGATGAAAATAACAAGTACTTGAATAGTGAAATTAAAAAAGTATCAAAGCAAAATATCAGAGCTCAGAATGTCAACCCACGAGTAGCATCTTAAAGTTACCTATTGCCGTTATGGTTTAATCTGGCATCATCGCCGGGCGCTTACGAATCGGAAGGACGAAAGTAAAATATATAAAGCGGACGCCAGCTAGCGGAAATTCTTGAATATATTGGACGCTGAGAGGGGGCTCCATGAAAGGACGCTAAGGAATGGACAAATGAAAATTCCAATTATTTATAGTCGAAAAACAAAGTCCAAACAGTTTCCATGACACGTCGTGTATGAATCTTGAAAATATTCATCTGTACAACTACAGGTTTCTTGAGAACTACATGACGGACGCTCAGAGATTGAGTTGTGAAAAGACGCCAGGAAGATAGCTGGATGTATATATATATATATATATATATATATATATATATATATATATATATATATATGGCCCGATATATATATATATGTATATATATATATAGAAGAATCCTTTAAATATTCGGGTGTGCAGTCAACAAGGAATTGGAAAAAGTGAACTCTTTATTCTGTTCAAGCTTTCGAGTCTTTATTGGCTCTTCATCAGGAACTCTACAATGAATTAGGAAAATTGTGAGAATAGAAAAGTTTTTTAACATGTGCTTACTTACGAATGTGAGGTTAATAATCCTTTTTTAATAAAAACATGAAGGACAACATATCACAAACACATCGACCTAATGGTACAATTATAATATAAAACTTTAATTAAAAGATATGATCAAACATACATGAAAAAGAATTGAAAAATGGGAGAAGTTGTTTCTCCTAACGGGCATTGGAAACCATATTTGTAATTTTAACGGAAATGATGTGAAAAGAAGGGAATGAAGTTGACAAGTGACCAATGATTACAGTTTCCTGTGACCTTGTTGCCAACACACAATGAAAATGAAAGTGAAATCACCAACTACACAGGAGTACCAAATGTAAAGTTATTATTATTACTGCCCAGTAGGGGGCGACTTAGTAAATATGAGTAGATGATGCTGAGATTATCAATATCTTTCCTGGAATTTATGGCATTTGGTTCTTTGAAAATTTGTGTCATTTCAAGAAAAGTTCTTTTCTTAAGATTGGATTCATGCTCCAATATCGTCACATTATCATAATCGGGCAAATGATCAAAACTGATTGAATGTTGTGCTAATGAGCAAGTTTTTTTTTTGAGATTTCTAATATCGCTTTTATGGGAACGGATTCTATCTTTCAACTTCCTCTTGGTTTGTCCAATGTACTTTTTTCACACTGAGAGCAAGGGATACAATAAACAACATTAGAATGATCTAATACAGGATCTTTATCTTTTAATTTAGAAAAAATTTTATTGAGTACAATTTGATTTTTATAAGCAATTTTAATATTAGGAATTTTAGAAAACAGCCCATTGAATTTATGGTGAAGTGTATGAATATAAGGAAGAGAGAGGTAAAAAATTGGAACATTATTATGGATTACTACCTACAGACCGAGAAGTTGGTTGGTGACAACCAATACCGTTGTGACTTCTGCAGCCGATTGACGGAAGGCGAGAGGTTAACGAACATCGTCGAAGCTCCCGCAAGGCTGATACTTACCTTGAAGCACTTTAGGTACGATCCGGCGTCTCACCAACACATCAAGCTCTTGCAGAACGTCTCGTGGGACGAGCACCTCTTCCTGAACAGTTACCGCTACGAACTGTACTCTGCGGTGGTACACTGCGGCTCAAGCTTGGATTCCGGCCACTACTACACGCTAGCCAGGGAGAAGAAGGGATGGTACAAGTTTAACGACTCCTTGGTCTCCAAGGCGACGCAAGAAGACCTAAGTCGCTTTTCGCCGTCGGATACACCGTACATACTCTTCTACAATAGGGAAGATGTGTCAGATGTGGACGATCTGTCGTACGCTATGTTGCCTCCCAAGTTGCAGTTGCTACTTCACAACGACAGTTTGGAGCTGGAGCGCGAGACAGCGAGACCGTCTTCGAAGCTGTACGACATCAAACACAAGAATGACGATGCAGGCGGGTTTTCCTCGACTTCGAGCAATATATTTTAATTTTGTTTTTATATTTTGATTGTTTTTTTTTTGTTTATTTGTATTTATATCATTTTATACTTTATTTATCTGCAAAAAATATATGTTGTAATGACGTCAAAAAAAAAAATTATGAATTGAAGAAATATTATGAGAATCACTGTTGATATGTGACCTACAGAAGATGAGTTTATGCAGAAGTCCCTTCGGGTATCCACTATTCAGAAATAATTGAAAAAGTTTTTTTAAATTACTATTTTGTAACGAAATGTGACTAGTTTTCAGCACTCTATTTTTCATACCCAGTGTAGCGGGATTTGATTGAGTTTGAAATGTATCCCCAATAATTAGAAATAAATCGTCAAAGGTTTTCACCTTACCTGCTCTGTTTCTGCAGCTTCTGGTTAAAGGGGATGCATCCGCCCAATCAACAGGAAATCGTGGACTGTAACTGGCTGATTGAGATGTGTTTATGAGGGAGCACACGCAAACGGCACTTTTTCGTGTATTTTTTTCACTCTGCACCACCGGCCCGTACGTTTTCTTCTGTCATACCACTTGACAGCAATTGTCATGCATACCGGAGAGCAATTGTCGGTTAGTCCCTTTGACGATATGCGCGAGAAAAAACAGGGGTATACAGGCTGATGCAGAATTGCGGGTATATTTTGGCCTATGCTTAATAATAATTACTATAAACAAAATAAATATAAAGGGGAATATCCAAGAACTTAACATTTCCCCCCACCAAAATATAACGTAGTTGATTTTTTTTTATTGAGAAAAAGATTGTGAAGGCACGGGACATAACTTCACAAGTGGTCTTTGTAACAGACCCTGCGCGGTATGAACACTTGCCACTCTGGCCACGCCATCAGGCCCTGGAAATAGTTTTATCACTCTACCCATTCTCCAGTTCAATGGAGGGACATTTTCATTCTTTATTATGACGAGGTCACCCGGGCTGAGAACTTTAGTCTTATCTAACCACTTTTGGCGTTGCTGCAGGGTGTGCAAATACTCGTTGTGCCATCGTTTCCAAATGTCCTGATGCAATTTTTGTAACAATTGCCAGCGATCCATTTGGTTGAGGCGTAGGTGTGACAGGTCAGGGTCGGGTAAGACAGTTAAAGGCTCCTGAGTCAAAAAATGACCGGGAGTCAATACTGACAGATCATGCGGATCTGAGCTCATCGAATACAAGGGGCGTGAATTCAGAATAGCTTCCACCTGAGTCAAAACAGTGTAAAATTCCTCGAAGGTGAGAATCTGGGAACCGATGACGCGAATAAGGTGTGATTTAACTGATTTGATGCCCGCTTCACTCAACCCATTAAAATGAGGTGCAGCTGGAACTTGAAAGGACCAATCGATTTTTTCCGCTTCACAAGCTCCTTTGAAAAGTTCAGCGAGAAATCGAGACGCTCCAACGAAATTAGTTCCATTATCAGAAAATATTCGAGAACATCTACCCCTTCTAGCTATAAATCTGCGTAGCGCAGCTAGGAATGCTTGAGTTGTCAGATCTGAAACCAATTCTAGATGAATGGCTTTCGTAGTGGCACATATGAAGAGACAAATATAAGCCTTCTGCGACTTGATACCCCTGCCCTTTGATGGGGTGACAAAAAATGGACCACCGAAATCCACTCCAACACATGAAAAAGATTTCAACTGGTTTATACGAAAACTTGGTAAGTTGCCCATGAAGGGTTCAAGTGGGGTAGGATTTACTCGAAAACAGCGAAAGCACTTCGAAAGTACGTGGCGAATAGCTCTTTTTGGAGATAATATCCAAAAGTTCTGAGACAATAAAAAATGTAAAGTTTGGAGCCCAGGATGGAGGTATTCCCTATGGGCATCTTCAATTATCAATTCGGTTAATCTATGAGAACGGGGAAGAATAACGGGGTGTTTATGGTCATACGATAATCCAGAATGTTGTAATCGACCCCCCACCCTGAGTAGCCCGTCTTCACCAAGAAATGGGTTCAATTTACGTAAAATCTTAGGTAGAGGAAGTTTATTTTCCAGCTGATTTATTTCATGACTGAACGACGCGTGTTGAACTCTTTTCACCAAGACGAGCAAGGAGTTATGTAATTCGGACTGAGTAAATGGTGCAGTTAATCTATTATGAATGTTTCTCAAGTTATGAATGAAACGCAAAACATACCCAATAATGCGTTTGATTTTACCGAGAGAGGAGTATTTTTCTAAGAGAGTGTCTAAGGATTCAAGAGAGACGAAAGTCGTGAGAACAATCTCTTTCCTTTCCAAATCTGTGGGGGGTAAGGGTATAGAAAATTTGACAGGCCATTCATCAAACGAACTTTTCAACCATGGAGGGCCGGAAAACCACAAAGGGTGCCTCAATAATTCAGAGGGTAGAAGACCTCTTGATGCGCAGTCTGCAGGATTATTTTTGGTGTCAATATGGTACCAATTTTCCGGGGCAACATTTTCTTGGATGTGACTTACCCGATTGCATACAAAAGTTTTCCACCTATATGAGGACGACTTAATCCATGATAACGCCACCATAGAATCAGTCCAAGCAAACACTCTATGGATAACGATTTTATTCACATAGTTATCAGAAACACATTTCATCAAATCGGATAACAAAACTGCACCACAAAGTTCTAAACGGGCTATACTCAGGGATTTCATAGGAGCTACTCTAGACTTAGCACAAATAAGAAACACCTCATGATTTCCATCAGAAAATGAAAGCCGTAGATAAATAACTCCTGAATACCCCTTTTCTGAGCTGTCAGAAAATCCATGCAGTTGGCAATGGGTAAAAGTTCTTGGAATATGCCTAGGAATTTTTATTTCAGATAATAAAGACAGTTCTTGCTTGTATTGTGACCATTTTTCTACAACCTCGGGTGGGGGGAGTTGATCCCACTCGAGACCTAGAATCCATAAATATTTTATGAGATGTTTAGCAAAAAAGGACAATGGCGCAAGGAATCCTAGGGGATCAAAAATTTTCGCAATCTCAGATAGAATAATTCGTTTCGAACAACCTTGATCTAGAGAAAACACATCATACGAGAAAAAATCCAACGATGGATTCCATTTCAAACCCAGAATTTTCACAGCAAAGTCATGAGTTGCGAAAGAGAGGGGAGATTGTTGACAATCTTCGGGAGGAAGATAGTTTAAGAGAGAAGGATGGTTACTTGTCCACTTACGTAACTCGAACCCACCTTTCTTCAACAATGCAATCAATTCATCTTGTAGAGACCTGGCACTTTCCAGAGAATCTGAGCCCGTTATTATATCGTCTACATAAATGTCTTGCATGAGTACAGTACAAGCGTTAGGAAAATCCTTTCCTTCGTCCTCACACAGTTGGGATAATGTTCTTATAGCAAGAAAAGGAGATGAGCAAACACCGAAGGTTACCGTTTTCAATTTGAAATCTTGAATCGGATCTTGAGGAGCAAACCTCCAGAGAATTCGTTGATAATCCTGTTGATGCTCTTGAATTAATATTCTCAGGAACATTTGTTTCACGTCGCTAGTGAATGCGAAAGTGTGCAAGCGAAAATTCAACAGAATTACCATAATATCTTTCTGGAGCTTTTTGCCAACGAACAGTGTATCATTGAGAGAGGGTCCTGTCGGAGATTTCACCGAAGCATCGAAAACCACACGTAACTTAGTGGTTGAACTATTAGAGTTGAAAACACAATGATGTGGAATATAGAATATTTTTTCGAAAGAGTTTGGCAAGTCAACCGCCTCCATATAATTATTCATCAGGTAGTCTTTCATAAATGCGCTATATTGAGAGTACAATGAGGGATTTTTCAACAACCTCTTCTCCAAAGAGTAGAAGCGTAATAGAGCTTGAGACCGCGTATCTCCAAAACAAGGTTCTTGAACTCGAAAAGGCAAAGGAACAACATATCTACCAGAAGAATTCCTAGAGTAGTTTTGCTTGAATAAAGTTTCACATTTCTCATCATCTGGGGAAATGGTATATATATCTGGGATATTTTCTAACTCCCAAAATCTTTTCAAAGTGTTTTCTAGAGACGAATCACAAACCGACACGAAAGAATTGACGGATGTTGGAGAGAGAGCCTCATATTTTCCCATTATTATCCATCCAAACTCGGTATCGACGGCAATCGGCTCGTTGACCTTACCAGATATTTTTCTCTGTTTCAAAATCCTAGAAAATACATCTGCACCAAGCAGCATGTCTATTTGTCCTGGGATGTGGAATTTATTGTCAGCTAACTGAAGGTTGGAAATGTGAGAAAGAGATTCTACCGCAATAGTACGCACAGGAGTATCGGCACATATTTTGCTCAAAATTACAGCATTAATATCAAAAATGGGGCTTGTTTTTTCATGGGGTCTTAGTGAAACTGATATAGAGCTAGAAGCAGATGAACGCATGTATCCTAAACCATTGATATCTAGGGAAATTTTGGATCGAGGTAGTGCTAACCTTTTTGCACATTCTTCGGTTATGAATGACGCTTGACTTCCGGAATCTAAGAGTACACGAACACAGATAACTTTTCCGTGCACATCGAGAACATCAACTATAGCTGTTGACAAAATAACGGTAGAAGTCAGAGGCACTAAATTTGTGAGAACTTGGGAAGTAGAAGGTTGAACTGAATTATCACCACAGTGAGATGAGGACGGAATGGTATCCGTTTTTACACAATCTTGTATTTTTGGGTTACTGTCATTAAAATGGAGTAGAGTATGATGTCTTTTATCTTTACACACCCGACAGCACGCTTCTGAAGTGCAATTTTTAGCGAAATGTTTACTCCCCAAACAATTCGTACACCACTTGTTTTTCTTACAAATTTCATACCTTTCTTTTGGAGATTTTTCCGAGAATACTGGACATTTATAAATCGAATGACTGCTTTTACAAAGAGAACATGTATTATTCTCGTGAGTACTCGAGAGAAAAGAAGAAGTATTGAGTTTATTGCCATTCGTTTTTTTGTAACCAGAGGTTTTAGAAAATTGATCGTGAGGAGTATATTTTTTATTCGATTGAACAAGAGAAACTGAAACATTTGCAATACACTGCTTGTTTAGAAATGCGAACAAATCTTTATACTTCGGTATTTCCGAAGAGGCATGTACCAATTCAAAATTTCTGAGAGTATTCGCGTCAATTTTCTTGCTAAGAATATGGAAGAGTACGAAATCCCATTCATCTATTGGGAGGCCAAGGTTTTTAAGAGCTGCCAAATTGTCGGAAAAAATATCCAAAATATTTCTCAAGAGTTTCGGAGATTCTGAGATTATTTTTGGGGCATTATTGATTTGCTCCCAATGAACTATTGCAAGTAAACGTTTGTTCTGAAAACGATCTTCTAGTTTTTTGAAGACTTTATCGTAATTAACATCAGTTAACGGAAGATTTTTTGCCATCGAGAGTGGTTCTCCAGACAAACTCAAGAGTAGGTATTGAAACTTTTCAACTTTGGAGATAGAAGTATTATTATGTATCATACTTGTATAGAGATCCCAGAACGTAGGCCAGGCTTGCAAGTCTCCACTGAACTGGGGAATGTCCAATAGTGGTAACTTTGCATGACTTTGAGTCGTATTTACATTAGAAGGGATAGGAGTTTGGGCGAAAAGATCGTGATAAATTGTTTTGACGGAATAATATTTTGTATCAATTTCAACTCTGATATTATTTTCTTCCTCTTTAACTGCGGCAGAAGTATCGTCTTGGAGAACGAGGTATTGCATAACTGAGGAATGGGTATCATTAAATTCAACGTAAATATCCTCCAATTTTTCATACCGCATTTTAAATGCCGTATGATAAGTAATATCACTCCGTGCATTATGAGCACAAGTATAAATATCTAGAATTCTATCTATGGCAATTTGCCTGAGAGCCTTTTGTTGTTTCAACTTATTAGCCATGACAAGAGAGAAATTATCACGATGGATACGAATAAACTAAATGAATGAGATTCTAATATTGGTTCCGTTAAAACTATTTCCTTATTTGTTACTAATAATCGTTTCAAAATAATCAATTATGAGCTGCGAATATTCACCAAAGAACGCAAATATTCTAGAGATTCTTCTTCATTCCCCGAGTGGGACAAAAGAAGGCACAATATAATTACGTAGGGAGAGTGGCCGGTATTTACGTGTTGATATGAATAGCAATTTTAGTGCTGAGCTAGAATATATGAGATTATTAAGCATACATCAAAATTTCATCCGGCTCAAAGAACCAAAATGTAGCGGGATTTGATTGAGTTTGAAATGTATCCCCAATAATTAGAAATAAATCGTCAAAGGTTTTCACCTTACCTGCTCTGTTTCTGCAGCTTCTGGTTAAAGGGGATGCATCCGCCCAATCAACAGGAAATCGTGGACTGTAACTGGCTGATTGAGATGTGTTTATGAGGGAGCACACGCAAACGGCACTTTTTCGTGTATTTTTTTCACTCTGCACCACCGGCCCGTACGTTTTCTTCTGTCATACCACTTGACAGCAATTGTCATGCATACCGGAGAGCAATTGTCGGTTAGTCCCTTTGACGATATGCGCGAGAAAAAACAGGGGTATACAGGCTGATGCAGAATTGCGGGTATATTTTGGCCTATGCTTAATAATAATTACTATAAACAAAATAAATATAAAGGGGAATATCCAAGAACTTAACATCTAGCACTAGGTTGATTTTTTGTTTATTTTGGTGGTAAGATTCGAAATGCAAGAATCTTCCAGACGCACCAGGCTTAGTGTACCAACTGGTGATAAGTGAGTTATCAGATCTTCTGATAACTTTAGTATCTAAGAAGGGAACGCTGAGTTGGATGTCTTCCTCTTCGATGGTAAATTGTAGTTTTTCATGGTAAGAGTTGAAAACCAGTAACAATTCTTGAAGTTTGTCCTGAGGGGCACTTGTAGAGGATATTCTCAGGGTCGGCGCGATTTCCGAGGTTATGTGGGTTCTTGGATTAAAAGTCTTTGGTCTCCTTAACCGCAGTATATTTATTTACCACCTTAGTTCTCCCGATGTCAATAGAATGATGGAGGAACAGTTTTTTCATCAACAGCTACAAAAAATATCAATACGTTTTCACAGGAATACAAAATCACAGTCCTAACTAATTTACTTTGAAATAACAAAATGGCAAAGTATGCCCAGTGACAAAAGCTTTGATAGCTAACATTTGAACTTAACGAATTTTGAGAGCAAAGTATATTATAGAACTTAATATGACAATATTGGGAAAATGACAGAAAGTTCATTTTTACATAATTCGACTTACCTACAAAAAATACGGGTACAAGCTAAATCTTCGAGATTATGCTATAGAAAAAAACCCCAAGCACATTTATAGCCAGAGATGTTTCTGTCTGAGAAATCAGCACTAAAAAGGACGCGAAAACGCCGATAAATTCGTCCAGGAATTTGACTAGTTTTTGCAATTCGAATATAAAAACATTTTCCCGCAAGAGTAGAAGGCGTGGCGCCCTCTATCGAGCAAAGCAATAGACGCGCAGTATCACCGTGAAGGAAACTAACTTCTCAGGCTTCCGAATACAGGGCGAACTAGGCAACTGTAAATACATGTCATATCTTTATTTACGTTAGGCAAATAAATCTGCTACATCCAACCCCCTTCCATTTAGGCGAGTGTGTTAAGGAGAAACGAATGGTACATCAAAAAAATAGTGATATTAGTGAGGTGAGCAACACACGAGACTTGAGTGACCCCCACTACAGGACACGTAAACATAAACACGGTTCAAGGTGGTAAGTGATGATACAACTTAAGATGGCTCGCATGAAAAACCCCACGTTCACCACTTCGTTCTAAAAACTCTAAAAGAAAAGTATGATCCCGGATTTTCTTTTTGATCCTGTAAGGGCCCTCAAAAAGTAATAACATCTTTTTCGTTTCAGCACGAATCAGGGACGAAAGATTGTTCGCCTTTAAAAGCACAAGATCTCCTACCTGAAACCCGGGGTATGGCCGGCCATGATACGCCGCTGCTCTACGAGCCGCACGAGACTTTAGCGTTTCTTCAGCAAGGACTAACTTGGCTGAGTGACTCAATGGCTCTTGGAGGGAGTGAGGAGGAAACAAAGTTTCGGGTAATAAGCGAGGACGCTTTTCCCCAAACTGAAGTTCAACCGGTGCAAAACCCGTGGATTCGTGCACTACGGAATTCAAAAAATGTCCAAAAAGTTTTATATCTACAGCCCACTTACGATGGTTTTCATGGCAGTACGTCCGCAGAATACGCGCAATCTCACGCATGGTCCGTTCACTCGGATTGGCACACGGGTGGCGGACGGAAATATAAGTGAGATGGACTCCAAGTCCTTGCAAAGTTGACCTCCAGAGCTGGGAAGTGAATTGTGTCGCATTATCGGATAAGATTCGCTGTACCATGCCGTGCAAGGGTAAGTAGTCTTTAGTAAGACGATTTAGCATAGCCCTTGTAGTAGCCCTTTTGAGAGGGTACAAGGTTATAAATTTTGTGAAGACATTCAAGACTACAAAAATGTAACTAACTCCGCCACGAGACTTTATCAAAGGCCCTAAAACATCGATGGCGATCAGGTCATCTTTGGAACTCGGTATTATTTGAGATTGAGGGGGATTTGGCAATTTGGAAATTTTAGCTTTTTGGCAAATATCACAGCTTTTTACATACTTTTTTATTTCGCGTTGCATATTAGAAAAATAAACTTCACCACGTAAAGCCAAATACGTCTTATACACCCCGAAATGTCCAAAGGTTTCATGAAAAGCAATTATGATATCACGAACAAGACTTTCAGGAATACAAAGTTGTAAGTTTATATCATCAGAACCCCTTTTATATAAAATATTTTGACTAATAACAAAACGAGTCCTCAAGTGCTCTTGAGTTTTCAACTTATCTATAATAATTGAAAGTTTTTCGTCAGAGGACTGAAGCTCACTAATTTTTTTCAGCCTCTCCTGAAAAGACGAAGGCAAAGTCAATATGGAAAAAATATGAACATGCTTGTCTGCTGGTGTTGGCAAACGGGTACAAGCATATCTGGACAGGGCATCGGCCACAAAGTTTTCTTTACCTGAAACATGAACAATATCGAAAGAAAATTCTTGCAAAGCTAGGGCCCAACGCGTTATTCGGGGGGACAGCAGCCTGCAAGTATTCAGGTAAGTTAAAGTTCTACTGTCGGTGTGCAAAGTGAATTTATTAGCCATGAGGTAAGTCCTCCAACGTTGGATGCACCAAAGCGCTGCTAGAACTTCCTTCTCATTTGCGTGGTAACGGCGCTCCCGATCTATGAGGAGGCGACTAGCCCATGCTACCACTCGTTTTTGACCTTCGAGCTCTTGATACAATTGGCCAGCTATCCCCACTTCACTGGCATCTGTCGCAACATGCCAGGGTAAAGAGAAGTCTGGGTGATACAGCAGAGTAGCTGACTCCAGCTCATTTTTGAGATTTTGAAAAGCCTGCTTTTGGGCACTCCCAAATCGAAAGGCAGTCTTTTTACGCAGAAGGTAGGTGAGTGGTTCAGAAATTTCTGCAAATCGAGGCAAAAAACTTCTGTCATAATTGCACAAACCAAGGAATTTTTGCACTTCCTTTATATTTCGAGGTTCCTTGTAATCCGCTATGGCTTGGACTCGTTCAGGGTCAGGTTGAACACCCTGTGGACTAACGATATATCCCAAAAATCGCATTTCCTTCTGGATAAATTTGCATTTTGAAGCCTTAACGGTAAAGCCAGCTTCTTGGAGCCTACGAAATACTTTTTCCAGGTGTGCCAAGTGCTCCTCGAAAGTTTTGCTCATCACCAACAGGTCATCAATGAAAGTGATCAGAAAATCTGAAAACTCATCACCAAAAATAGTATCAATTGCTCGGGTGAAACTACTGACTGCAGAGGCCAGCCCAAAAGGTAGTACGCACCACTGGTAGGTTTTCGTACCAACCATGAAGCCGCAATACTTTTTATCCTCCTTCTTCAGCGGTATTTGCCAATAAGAGCTCGACAAATCAATCTTAGAAAGGTACTTTTTCCCACCCATCATTTTTATGATATCTTCAATACGTAAAGGTAATTCCCTGTCAGGAAGCATCACCGAATTCAGATGGCGAGCATCCAGACAAATTCGGATACCATTATCTTTTTTGACGGTGGTCATGAGGGGAGATATATAGGGTGTTGAGGCCCGCTCAATGATACCCCATTCCTCCATTTGCTTGATTGCACTGAAAACAATATCCCTGTGTGCTACTGGGATAGGATAAGGCCGAATGAAAAACCCACTCTCATCTTTTAATTTGATGGAATGTTCATAGCGGTTCGTCCTTCCAGGGACATTTGAAAAAACTTTTTTAAAATTTAATAATAAAATTTTTAATTTTTCTCTTTCAGAAGAGGACAAAACATGAGACGAAACGAGGGACTCTATATCAAATGGTTCCCACACATTAAAAACATCATGAACTGGTGAGTATCTATTCACTGAACCGTTCACAATAGCAGAAATATTCAATGGCAAATCATTTTCCATACCATGTGGTGATATAATTTCTTTAACAATAACTTTTTCTGTGCCATTTTTCAGAGAAATGTCTACTATTTTCCAAATCCACTGAACCAGAATGAACTTTCAAAAAATCTACTCCCAAAATAATAGGAACAGCCAAACCTGGTATCAAAAGAAATTCATGGGTAAATAGTTTGGATTCAATTTCGAAAATAATTTGCATTTGTGCTGTCACTTTTTTATGTTTGCTTTTGAATGCTCCGACAACAGTTATGCCTGTGCAAGGAAAACATGGAATTTTATTTTTGAAATCTTCGAGTTGTGCCCAAACTACTTCAGAAATTGCAGATACAGTACTGCCTGTATCAATCAAGGCCTCAAAGTTCAAACCATACATTTTTATTGCGATTTTAGGAGAACGAATTTCCGGAGGGGTGTGATCGAAATCGCATTCCTCCAGCAATTCCTCTACTGGGTTATTATTTAATATAAAGTTTGTGACTCTATTTACAACAGCACCCATTTCCGAGCCTAGATCTGGGGGCTCTGCTCGTTTTCCGAAGAATCCAAAATATTTTCCATTTCCAAAAAAGAAACATTTTTTTGCGGAGTGTTATCACGAGAATACTTGGCACTAGAATTTTTTCTTGTGAAAATTTGCTGATGATCTGTATCACCAGAACGTTGGTTAGGAAATGATTTTCGATCAATGCCATGACTATTTCTGTCATTGAAATAATGATCCGCTTGCCTGAGGCGTTCCACAGCCTCGAGCAGGGTTTTTGTTCCTACCAAGGTGGCAGCAATATTAGGGGGAAAGTGTCGAGCCACAGTACTAATTAGTTGTTCTTGCGGATATGGCGGTGTTAAATATTTCGCTTTAGCTATACACTTGTTGAAATATAGAACAAAAGATCCATCCCCTTCGTAATATTTTCCTGTTTCGAGCCTGAATTTCAATCTATGTTGCCTAGTAGGACCCCAAAACTGCTCAAGAAAAGCTTTTTTAAAATTTGCATACGAATCAAAAGTGTTCATAAAAGCGTCAGCCCATGTTTTTGCTGACTTCTCAAACAGAGTATGAGTATACAAAAAAAACTGATTCATATTGACGTTACTAATATCAATAAAACATTCTAAAAAATTCAAAAAATCAACCGGGTGTAAATTTCCATCATCTGCGAACGTTGGTAACATTTGCAAATTTTTAACATCATTTCCAAAAGAATTTTGCACTGAACTGCTACCTAAATTATACAAACTATTTCCCTGGCTGTTATGGGTAACATTGTTATTGCTTATCTCGTGCCAACGTGGAATGTGAAAGTTTTGATTCTGAAAAGAATTTTGAAGTCTTGTTTGAGAACGGGTGGCCGTTTGAGGAAAAGCATTAACAGTGTTAGAAAAATTCATTTTCTGCATGATTTTCATGACTTCCGTTTCGATAATTTTGCGCATATCCATACTAGAAATATTTGTATCAACAGAATTTGTGTTTATTTCATGAGAACTTTCATTAGAATTTATGTTCATTCGTTGAAAATCACTTAAGGGGTTATTTGACAAATCAGTTGAATGTTTTTCAGAATTGTTCAACGGAATGGTACCTGCGCTTTCCGGTAGTACAAAATCCTGGAATCCGGGCTGCTGGTATACTGCCCGCTGCCGCGATGAGGAAGGTAACCCAGTATTACCTTCCACCGTAAAGTGTGGAGATTGGAAAATGTTACCTTGTTCAACGTTTTGTGCATTTCCCAGAGAAAGCCTTGCTGCACCTCCTCTGCCAGCCTGTGATGTCTGTTGCTGGTTTTCGGGAAGAGTTGCCTGTGGTCCTTTGCTCCGGAGTTGGTATGGTGGTGTTTTCTCCAGAACCATGTTGGTCAGGAACCCAAAAGACTATCCAGCCTCGAGTTGGGTGACAAGATGTAGAGGATATTCTCAGGGTCGGCGCGATTTCCGAGGTTATGTGGGTTCTTGGATTAAAAGTCTTTGGTCTCCTTAACCGCAGTATATTTATTTACCACCTTAGTTCTCCCGATGTCAATAGAATGATGGAGGAACAGTTTTTTCATCAACAGCTACAAAAAATATCAATACGTTTTCACAGGAATACAAAATCACAGTCCTAACTAATTTACTTTGAAATAACAAAATGGCAAAGTATGCCCAGTGACAAAAGCTTTGATAGCTAACATTTGAACTTAACGAATTTTGAGAGCAAAGTATATTATAGAACTTAATATGACAATATTGGGAAAATGACAGAAAGTTCATTTTTACATAATTCGACTTACCTACAAAAAATACGGGTACAAGCTAAATCTTCGAGATTATGCTATAGAAAAAAACCCCAAGCACATTTATAGCCAGAGATGTTTCTGTCTGAGAAATCAGCACTAAAAAGGACGCGAAAACGCCGATAAATTCGTCCAGGAATTTGACTAGTTTTTGCAATTCGAATATAAAAACATTTTCCCGCAAGAGTAGAAGGCGTGGCGCCCTCTATCGAGCAAAGCAATAGACGCGCAGTATCACCGTGAAGGAAACTAACTTCTCAGGCTTCCGAATACAGGGCGAACTAGGCAACTGTAAATACATGTCATATCTTTATTTACGTTAGGCAAATAAATCCTGAGGGGCACTTAATATTATGTCATCGACATATTTTTTTTTTTTCAAAAAAGGTATCTCAAAGTGAATTCTGCCCAAACAGTCATCAATTAGGTCATCCATAACATATTGAGCTATTATGGGAGAAACTGGGCTACCCATGGGCATACCCAGGCATTGTTTATAAATTTTATTTTCAAATGAAAAAACTGTAGTGTCATAAAGAAAATCAATTAATTGGAGAAATAATGTTAGTGAAATTTTGCAATTAGAAGAAATATTGTTCCAGTGTCTGGTGATACTGTTTTTAGCTAATTCCAATGTGATATTGTTGAAAAGTGATACAACATCTAAACTGATAATTTTGTAGTCAACAGGAAGTTGAAATTCATTTATAAAAGAGCAAAATTCAAAAGAGTCATTAACAAAATAATTATTATGTGAATTATATGATAGTGTGAGGACATCGGTAACAAGTTGAGCAACACCTCTATTCGGACTATTGATACCTGAAATAATAGGTCTGAGGGACAAAGTTGGTTTATGGATTTTTGGTAAGCCATAGAATTTATTGATTGTGCCGTTGTAGCATCTGTAAGAGAAACCTTCTTCTTTAGAAATCATTTTCTTTTTTTCTAGCTCTGAAACCAACTTATTGGCTTTTTGTTGTATCGTACTGGCCGGATTGTTGGTTATCAACTGATAATAATTATGATCATTAAGGATGTTAAAAGAAAGGGATGAATATTGTTCTTGTGTTAAAATGGTTGTAACTTTCATTTTATCTGATTGAATAACTTTTAAATGAGGATTATTTTTAAGAAAATTTTTACATTTAATGTAAGAATTGTAAAATGGTTTATGAAAAGAAGAGTTGTTTGAATGGACAAAATTGGTGATAATATTAGTCGTTTGAGTTAAAAAAATATCTCTTTCATTATTCGGAATATATTGTGATATTTGGTCAATATCAGCTAGAAATTTTGGAATATTAATGTCAGTATTTTTCGGTTCAATGCTGAATTTAGGTCCCAGTGCTAGAAAATCAGAGATTTCAGAAGGGATAACCGTGTCAGTTAAATTCTTTATCCAGGTAGTTGGTGTTTTCACCTTACAAATGTAAAATTGTTTAAGATTATGAAATTTTTGAATGTTTTTCTTCTTAATTTGGTAAAAATGTCTATTGTACGAAATCGACTGTCGTTTGTAAAAGTCAATGGCAATGTCATAAGGAATAAGATTATTGATGGCGGATTTCGTATCAATCAACACTCTCTCCAAACTACGAATACTGTCATGAGTAATTTTGATTTCCAAATTCAAAAGATTTTTCCTTAACCTGTCATTAAATTGTGAAGTGTGGTAGAGGGTCCTTCCTACTGCAGCAGCGGTGAGATCCACTACGTTCTTAATACCATGAGTGATATGCTGCGGGATAATGTTGTTCTTTCTGCAATTCATGAGGAATGTACATCTGTTACGTTGTGCGGCAAGCTTGGCATTGATGTTGGCCATAGTTTTAAGTTTATTCATTGCGGTGTAACCATATAATTGTTGGATGTCTTGATAAAAACCCATATCTATAAGATGTGAGAAGGTTAGACGACTGTCTAAGTTAAAGAAGAATCCTTTTAATATTCGGGTGTGCAGTCAACAAGGAATTGGAAAAAGTGAACTCTTTATTCTGTTCAAGCTTTCGAGTCTTTATTGGCTCTTCATCAGGAACTCTACAATGAATTAGGAAAATTGTGAGAATAGAAAAGTTTTTTAACATGTGCTTACTTACGAATGTGAGGTTAATAATCCTGTTTTAATAAAAACATGAAGGACAACATATCACAAACACATCGACCTAATGGTACAAATATAATATAAAACTTTAATTAAAAGATATGATCAAACATACATGAAAAAGAATTGAAAAATGGGAGAAGTTGTTTCTCCTAACGGGCATTGGAAACCATATTTGTAATTTTAACGGAAATGATGTGAAAAGAAGGGAATGAAGTTGACAAGTGACCAATGATTACAGTTTCCTGTGACCTTGTTGCCAACACACAATGAAAATGAAAGTGAAATCACCAACTACACAGGAGTACCAAATGTAAAGTTATTATTATTACTGCCCAGTAGGGGGCGACTTAGTAAATATGAGTAGATGATGCTGAGATTATCAATATCTTTCCTGGAATTTATGGCATTTGGTTCTTTGAAAATTTGTGTCATTTCAAGAAAAGTTCTTTTCTTAAGATTGGATTCATGCTCCAATATCGTCACATTATCATAATCGGGCAAATGATCAAAACTGATTGAATGTTGTGCTAATGAGCAAGTTTTTTTGAGATTTCTAATATCGCTTTTATGGGAACAGATTCTATCTTTCAACTTCCTCTTGGTTTGTCCAATGTACTTTTTTTCACACTGAGAGCAAGGGATACAATAAACAACATTAGAATGATCTAATACAGGATCTTTATCTTTTAATTTAGAAAAAATTTTATTGAGTACAATTTGATTTTTATAAGCAATTTTAATATTAGGAATTTTGGAAAACAACCCATTGAATTTATGGTGAAGTGTATGAATATAAGGAAGAGAGAGGTAAAAAATTGGAACATTATTATGAATTAAAGAATTATTATGAGAATCACTGTTGATATGTGACCTACAGAAGATGAGTTTATGCAGAAGTCCCTTCGGGTATCCACTATTCAGAAATAATTGAAAAAGTTTTTTTAAATTACTATTTTGTAACGAAATGTGACTAGTTTTCAGCACTCTATTTTTCATACCTAGCACTAGGTTGATTTTTTGTTTATTTTGGTGGTAAGATTCGAAATGCAAGAATCTTATGACGATGACATAATATTAAGTGCCCCTCAGGACAAACTTCAAGAATTGTTACTGGTTTTCAACTCTTACCATGAAAAACTACAATTTACCATCGAAGAGGAAGACATCCAACTCAGCGTTCCCTTCTTAGATACTAAAGTTATCAGAAGATCTGATAACTCACTTATCACCAGTTGGTACACTAAGCCTGGTGCGTCTGGAAGATTCTTGCATTTCGAATCTTACCACCAAAATAAACAAAAAATCAACCTAGTGCTAGGTATGAAAAATAGAGTGCTGAAAACTAGTCACATTTCGTTACAAAATAGTAATTTAAAAAAACTTTTTCAATTATTTCTGAATAGTGGATACCCGAAGGGACTTCTGCATAAACTCATCTTCTGTAGGTCACATATCAACAGTGATTCTCATAATAATTCTTTAATTCATAATAATGTTCCAATTTTTTACCTCTCTCTTCCTTATATTCATACACTTCACCATAAATTCAATGGGTTGTTTTCCAAAATTCCTAATATTAAAATTGCTTATAAAAATCAAATTGTACTCAATAAATTTTTTTCTAAATTAAAAGATAAAGATCCTGTATTAGATCATTCTAATGTTGTTTATTGTATCCCTTGCTCTCAGTGTGAAAAAAAGTACATTGGACAAACCAAGAGGAAGTTGAAAGATAGAATCTGTTCCCATAAAAGCGATATTAGAAATCTCAAAAAAACTTGCTCATTAGCACAACATTCAATCAGTTTTGATCATTTGCCCGATTATGATAATGTGACGATATTGGAGCATGAATCCAATCTTAAGAAAAGAACTTTTCTTGAAATGACACAAATTTTCAAAGAACCAAATGCCATAAATTCCAGGAAAGATATTGATAATCTCAGCATCATCTACTCATATTTACTAAGTCGCCCCCTACTGGGCAGTAATAATAATAACTTTACATTTGGTACTCCTGTGTAGTTGGTGATTTCACTTTCATTTTCATTGTGTGTTGGCAACAAGGTCACAGGAAACTGTAATCATTGGTCACTTGTCAACTTCATTCCCTTCTTTTCACATCATTTCCGTTAAAATTACAAATATGGTTTCCAATGCCCGTTAGGAGAAACAACTTCTCCCATTTTTCAATTATTTTTCATGTATGTTTGATCATATCTTTTAATTAAAGTTTTATATTATATTTGTACCATTAGGTCGATGTGTTTGTGATATGTTGTCCTTCATGTTTTTATTAAAACAGGATTATTAACCTCACATTCGTAAGTAAGCACATGTTAAAAAACTTTTCTATTCTCACAATTTTCCTAATTCATTGTAGAGTTCCTGATGAAGAGCCAATAAAGACTCGAAAGCTTGAACAGAATAAAGAGTTCACTTTTTCCAATTCCTTGTTGACTGCACACCCGAATATTGAAAGGATTCTTCTTTAACTTAGACAGTCGTCTAACCTTCTCACACATTATATATATATATATATATATATATATATATATATATATATATATATATATATATATATATTACACACTGAAGAAAACTTGACGAAAAGATCAAACAAGAAATGATTTATACATTAAATAAGAAAACGGACATAGAACAATTAAGTAAAATATATTCTTGTCTCTTATCTTTGTAACATTTCCAAAATCTCCATGTATAAATTCCAATCAAGAAATCATGCTCTCTTAGAAATTATGTCAGTCAGTGTCCGTCAGCATTCAGTAAGGGATGTATTATTCTATTTTATATATTATGTTGAGTTTATCTATTTAACTCGTTTTACCAGTAAGTTTATACCATTTTTATTTATACATCAGTTATTTGACCATTTATTGTACATTTCAGCCTTGATAAAGATAATAAAAATTATCGAAAGCTTGGTAGAGTAAAGAAGAGTTTTTCTCCAATTGAACGACTGAACACCCGATAAAACTCACCTTCGTATCTATTGACAGTCGAGAACTTTCGACACTATATATATATATATATATATATATATATATATATATATATATATATATATATATATATATATATATATATATATATATATATATATATATATATATATATATATATATATATATATATATATGTATATATACAGTCCGTTTTTTTATGTCGTACCACTATTGGCATCTCGAAAACGGTAAATGGTACGAACTTGGTTGAATTAGACAAAAGTTGCCTATTTTAGTGAACAATGAAATGATGTTTCCAAATCGAAAATATCACGGACCGTTTCTGAGATATACGGGGAAAATCGAAATGGCTCGTTTCCTTTTTTTTGTGCTGGCGCCTCTACTTATTAGGAAAAAAGTACAGGTTCGTATTTGAAAAAATAAAATTGAGGGTGGCCCCGAAGAAAGAAACGTCGTATCGAAAATTGAAGCACAGTATATCAAAACAAATTCAAAACAGAGAAGGAAGTTTCCTGAACACATTTTCATATTCCTAAAAATTGAGGCGCCAGCACAAAGAAAAGGAAACGAGCCATTTCGATTTTCCCCGTATATCTCAGAAACGGTCCGTGATATTTTCGATTTGGAAACATCATTCCATTGTTCACTAAAATAGACAACTTTTGTCTGATTCAACCAAGTTCGTATCATTTACCGTTTTCGAGATGCCAATAGTGGTACGACATAAAAAAACGGACTGTATATATACAGGGTGTTCATTAAACATGCGGCAAAAATTGAAGGGATTATTCCTCAGACTATTTCAAGGATATTTTGTCCTTTTATGAATTTTGATAGGACGCTTTGTTTCAAAGATACGAGGCGAAAAATACAATAAGAAAAAAAAAATTACATGTAATGTTTCTTATCTACAAGAACTGTTGAAAATGGCTACCCCCCGCTCGGATGCAAGAATCCAGTCTTCTCCTCATCGACTCCCGAACTCTTTCAAAAACACCAGAATTGTTTCTGATTGCGTTACATCCAACAATTATCCGATTTCTCAAATCTTCTACATCTTCCACTGAAGCAGTATAAACTAATGACTTTAGGTGTCCTCATAGGAAATAATCCAGGGGATTCAAGTCCGGGGATCGAGCAGGCTATACGTGAGGTCCACCTCGACCAATCCAGCGATCTCCGTATGTTACTGTTAAAAACTGTCGAGCCAAAATGCTAAAATGCGCTGGTGCACCATCGTGCATAAACCACATTGCATTTCGTTTAGCCAAAGGTACATCCTCCAGAAACTGAGGTAGCGTTTGTTCCAAAAAGTTGCGGTATACCTCGCCGGTATATCTTCCTGGCAGAAATACCGGTCCAATTAGGAAGTCACCTGTAGTTCCCACCCAAACGTTTAACGAGAACTGATGTTGAAAGCGATCTTCAAGCACCCCATGTGGATTTTCTTCTGCCCAAACATGGTTATTGTGAAAATTCCTTATTGCATTTCTTGAGAAACTGGCTTCATCGGTAAAAAAATAAGGGTCAGT
This sequence comes from Zygogramma bicolorata, assembly GCA_032362365.1. Taxonomy (NCBI): domain Eukaryota; kingdom Metazoa; phylum Arthropoda; class Insecta; order Coleoptera; family Chrysomelidae; genus Zygogramma; species Zygogramma bicolorata. The sequence continues at coordinate 38,600 of JAVJAQ010003001.1, forward strand.
AGATGAGGGATTTGAACCAATGTGTGCAAAATCCATTGACAGAATGCAATATGTGGAAGAAAATCTGCTGGTAGAAGTGCCTGAACGCGTTGTATATGGTATGGGTACAACATATATTCTCTAAGAATGTTTCAAATTGTCCCGTTACTTACATTTGAAGTATTTGCAATTTCTTGAGTAGAGGTACCTGGATATTCTTCTACCATGGCCAGCACATTCTCGTCTAGTTCTACCGTTCTTACTGTCATTGGCCTTCCTGGTCCTCCGATTCACTTGAATACTCCTGTTTCACGAAGTCGTTGATGTATACTTTGGAAGGTTTTTCTATCAGGCACATTACGATTAGGAAATCGTTCACGGTACAACCGACTAGCTTCTAATGAATTGCCATCAGCAAGTCCGTATATTTAATGCATGTCAGCCATCTCGGCGTTCGTATAGCTATTCATGATAGACGACTTCACTAACAAGACTTTACATATCAAACACACATAATACACGTCTAAATTTTTCTAAAATATTGACACTGGATGACACGGCTACGTTAATAGGAATATTTTTAAATGATGACAACGGAATTGTTAGATTTTTTATGACTTGGTAGGTTCAGTGTAGTACGCTATACTTTTATTTCGGCTACGTTAATAATTTTAAAACTACCAAAATTTTTATTGTTGAATTTTTTTTCCGCCCCGTATCTTTGAAACAAAGTGTTCTATCAAAAATCATAAATATATATATATATATATATATATATATATACTTGCCCTACTAAGGGGCGCAAAGGGGGTAACTAGAGTTCATGCGGTTTTGAGATATTTGACTTCTTATTTTCAACTTGATGCTGCCTTGTCTCTTTTCTTGGAAAAACTGCAGTTGCCCCTCTTTTTACGTATCTTATTGTATGTGATTTCTAAGCTCAGAAAATGGTAACTTACAAAGTGGTTTAGATATTGGTAAAAAAAACACGGTACATTTGAATTTACTTATTTATTGATTAAAAAAATGTTTTTATTCCAATATTTTGATGTTCACAAATTTTTGATAACAAAATAAAAATTTAAGAATCGCTTTCTTCTTCGCCGTTCTCAGACAGGGGTAGGTTGCCCCAGAAATAATAATAATGATTTATTTTCGAATTCAGTGATACAATAACAATAACAGTAACAATATAGCATTCAGTTGTTAACATAATAATCATGATTATTCTAGCAGAAATGGAAATGAATGAGGAAGGACCCACTGAAGTCTCGCACTAGTTCGTGGGTTGACAATTCGCATTTATTTCCTCTTATATGTGAAAATATTGTCCTGCTTTAACTAATATTACATTGTACATATTCCTTAATTTTATTCACACAACAGTTTACAAAGTTAGCATCGATAATAGTGAGTGAAATTGTAGATTGGCGCTAAGCGAAGGGAAATATATACAAACAACATACATATGAACGCACACACAATACATATACACATGTATTATATCACATATAAATATCCCAACAGCACAGGTGAGTGTCTTATTCGATAGCAAAGATAGATTAGATTAGATTATATGTTAGGGACTTTCGTGCTACGAGCCTTTACACCGCGACCTTTACAGATCTATTGTGTTTGTCCTCGAGATCGTTTAGAGTTCTTTGTCTAACCCTGTCTTCTTTACGAGACTCCACAGGCTAGTTCTTAGAACTCCCATGAATTTGGGAGCTCTTGGTTTTTCTTCTCCCAGCGTTAGAAACCTTTGTCTTGACAAGCCCTCGCAGTGGCATAGTATGTGTACTGATGTTTCCTCTTCTTCCTGACAGAACCTGCATAGCATTTCTTCTGCCAGGCCTATTGTACTCATATGTTTATTGAGCCTACAGTGCCCTGTGAGAAGTCCTACTACTATTCTAGTAGTGTTCCTCTTCTGGCCTAGTAGATAGTCTGTGAATGTTGGCAGCGGTTGTTTGATAAACTCTTTGGCCTGTCTCATTCCTGGTGCATTGTTCCACCAATCTTGAGACTTCTGCTGAATCCATGATTTAGTGTTTGTTTTTAGTACAGCTTTTGCTATACCGCAATATGGTTCTGGGCCATTCAGGGCCTTACTTGCTCCTTCTCGGGCTAGTGTATCGGCCTCTTCATTGCCTCTATAACCTGTATGTGCTGGTACCCAGGCTAAGGTCAGTCTGTTCTGACTGCCCAGCTCTTTTAGGGCGTCTATGCAGTCCCAAACAAGTTTTGAGGTAACTTGCATTGAGTTGACTGCTTTTATTGCAGCTTGGCTATCTGAGTATATGACAATGTTTTTTCCTGAAAAATCATGCCTTATTAGCTCTTGTGCACAATGGTGTATTGCAACGATTTCCGCTTGAAATATCGTCGCATATTTGCCCAAGCTCAATGAGATTTTCATCTTCGGCTTGGTTCCGTAAATGCCGGCTCCTGCACCTTCATTCGTTTTGGAGCCATCGGTGTAGACAGCGATTTCCGCATTGATGGGAGGCCCCCGCTTCCACGCATCCCTGTCCGTTATACTTGTCTTGAAAGTTTTGTCAAAGCTATATCTGGTAAGTATGCCATCTGATGGCATTCTTGTAACCGGGTCGTTTTCCAACTCCTCATATAGCTTGTTGTAGTCTCTCCCGTGCATGTTGCTTATGGGAGCTTGTCCTCTTAGCAACCTGCTCGTGACAGACCTGGCTTCGGCTTGGATGTATATGTGTAGTGGGGGCAGGTTGAGCAAGACCTCTAAAGCGGCTGTTGGGGTGGTTCTCATGGCCCCGGTGGCACTCAGACATGCTTGTCTTTGCAGTCCTCCGAGCCGTCGAACCACTCCTACCTGCTTGGTCTTTGGCCACCATACCACCGATCCATACGTTATCATGGGTCTGATAACTCTGGCATAGAGCCATGTAGTCATTATTGGTTGTAGCCCCCAATTTTTTCCGCACATTCTTCTGCACAGATTGAAGGCTACAGTACCTTTTTCTATGGTTTTTTGTAGGTGTTGATTCCAGGTCAACTTATGGTCGAAGATAACTCCTAAGTATTTTGCCTCTTGGGCAAATGGAATTTCTATCCCGTTCAGTACTGGTGACCTGAGCCCTTCCAGTACTTTTTTTCGTGTGAATGTGACTATTGTGGTTTTGTGAGGGTTTACTGTCAGCTCCTCCTCTTTACACCACCTGTCGACTATATCTAGTGCTGACTGTGTAAGCTCCGATACTGTCCTTGCAAATTTGCCTTTTGCAATAATTGCGAGGTCATCGGCATATCCTAGGCAATGAAAGCCTCTGGAAACTAGCTTTTCGATTAATTCATCAATTAGGATGGCCCAAAGTAGGGGCGATAGCACCCCTCCCTGCGGACATCCCCTGTTTGCTCTAGCTGTTAGTGTTATTCCGCCAATTTCTGATACAATGACCCTGTTTTTCAAGCTGGCGTTTATCCACTGGCACAGTAGGGGATGTACCCCTTTTTTCCTTAGAGCGTTTGTTATAGACTCGGTGGATGCATTATTGAAGGCACCCTCGATGTCTATAAATGTTGTTATGGCTATCTCTTTGTCTTCCAAGGACTTCGTTAGTAGCCTGTTGAGGTCGTCCAGTGCTAAGTCCGTTGACTTGCCTGGTTGGTACGCATATTGGCGTTCATTGAGTGGGTTTGTTTGTAATACCTCGTCTCTTATGTATCTATCTATCAGCCTTTCCAGCGTTTTGAGTGGGAAGGTCATTAGACTTATGGGACGATATGCCTTGGGTGTCTTGTCGCCTATTCTCCCTACTTTTGGGAGATATATGACTTTCACCTCTTGCCACATCGTAGGTATATGCCGTAATGCTATGCAAGCCTTGAATATACGGCACAGGTGTGGAATAAGTATTTCCTGTCCCTTTTGGAGAAATATGGGGTATATTCCATCTACTCCAGGGGATTTGTATGGTTTGAATTTGTTGATAGCCCACCTGATTCTATTTGGTCTCGATATTTCCGTAGCCAGTCTCCATTCTAGAGCCGTTGGCCTGTTTGGCCTGCCTCTGGTACTGTCTACTGTTATCGGGCCATTGAGAATTTCTGATGCCGGAAAGTGTGCTTCTGTGAGCATCCGTAGACTTTCTTCAAATGATGTGGTATAGGTGTTGTCGTTCTTTTTCAAGAAACCTACTTGGTTTACAGTACCTTCTTTGGCTAAAACCTTATGGATTCTCGAGCACATAGGGGTATCTGTTACCTCCTCGCAGAATTTCCTCCACGATTGTCTTCTGGCCTTCCTTATTTCTTTGTTGTACTGCGTGAGTTTAACCTTGTATGTGGTCCAATCTTGGTTCAATTTAGCTTTGTTGAAAAGCTTCCGCACCTCACCTCTGAGGGTTTCTAGATGCTTGTTCCACCAGACTGTTTTGTTATTTTGTTGCCTTGTTTTTTCGGGACAGCTTTCCTCGTAGGCTTCAGCTATTGCTTTGCCCACTTGGTCTACTGCCCTCTCAAGGCTCTCTCTGTCACGTATTTCAGTCATGGACCTCTCAAGAGACCCACTGAGTGATGCTGTGTATCTTTCCCAGTTGGTCTCTCTTGGGTTCCTATATTTGACTAAAGTACGAGGTGGGGTAACTAGATCGAATCTAATCTGTCTATGGTCCGAACACGAGGGTTCGTCCGACACGTGCCAGTTGGCAATGGTATCACCAGCTTTTTCCGACGTTAGGGTTATATCCAAAACCTCTTTCCTCGCTGCTGTGACGAAGGTTGGTTCATTACCTACATTGGCTATTAGCAATCTTTCTGTGAGAATAAATTGTAATAGTGACTCACCTCTTGGGTTGACATCTGTGCTTCCCCACAATGAATGGTGTGCATTTGCGTCGCATGATATGATGAGTTGGAGGTTTGCCCTTGCCGCATAGGCGATGACCTCGCTCAGTACCGGCGGTGGGCATGCCTCCTCGCCTGGGAAATATGCTGAGCTCACTATCCAGCTTCTGCTTCCTTCCTCCGTCGGCGTGGTTAGGAGACCTGTAACAACATCACCGGTGCATAGCACCGGTATTAGTGTACATTCAACCTTATTACTATATAAGATACATGCACGAGGTTTATTATTACCTTCCTTGTAAAGTACCTTACCTTGGTTGGGTTTTAGACCTGCAATCCTCCCTCCGTGTAGCCAGGGTTCCTGCAAGAGGGCAAGATCTATCCCTTCTTTATCGAACCTCCTACATACCATTGCGCTGGACGCTCTAGCATGATGGAGGTTCAACTGCAGTACCCTGATCCTGTTCTTGGAGTTTAGTTCTGGGAACTAAACTCCTTTGACTTCTCTGAGTCTTCCTCTTCCATAGGCCCAGCCCCCTCTTGTGCCATTAGCCTTTTGAGAGGGCTTTCCCCGCTCCGGGGAGGTGTAGTCCCATCCTCTTCCTGTACCTCCTCGGTCTCCGGAATTGGTTCGTCCACCCCTTCCTCGGTGCTTTTGCTGGTTCCTTGCTTCCCTTTGACTCTGAATTTCAGCCTTCCTAGGTTATAGTAGGGAGCCATATCCAGCTTCTTGATTTCCTCTAGGGACTCTTTGTCCATAGAGAAAGCCCATATTTGACCTTTGTCCGATGGGGTTTTACCCCACACCGTCCAGAGGTGAGTGTTGAGCCCGTGGTTTGAGACCTTTAGCCTACGCAGAATTCTATCTGCTTCCGGCCTTTGTCCTCTCTCATCGGGAACATATGCTGTGCAGGCGTGGGTTTCTGGCAAGTCATCACCTTCCAACACTGTCAGGGTTGCCCCCTCCCAGGGTTTTATGGTTGGGATGACTTCCCTTAACCAGTCTGCACTGATGCGATCCGCACACACTATAATCAGGTATCCTGATTTATGAGTGCATTTTGCAAATCGCACTTGTGGTCCCTCTGTGGGGATTTTCTCTAGAGCCTCAGAGATCGAGTCCTGGACGATTTCTAGTCTCTCTGGGCTCATATTGTTCTCTGGGAACCCCGTGTGTACCACAGCAACCTTGACTGAGGAGAGGGCATCTTTGAAGGTGACTCCTTCCTGCCTTGGTTTCTTCCTCAGATGGGTTGTTTGTGGCGGTGTTGTGCTACTTGAGCGTGGGCGTTTCACCGCTTTTGTGCCTTCGGGTGCATTTTTTTTGCCTGTCCTGGCCTCTTTTGGCATTCTGGCCACCTTGGATCCCAGTCTCGAGGACGGTACCGGATCTCTGTTTTTCAGGAAATTTTCCTTGATTACCAGCCTTTTGGCTGTTATATAATCAAGGCCCCTTTCCAGGTGACTTTTCAGCCTCGATTTAGAGGATCCTCCTAGGTGGGATGTTTTAACCTCCTCGTCTGATAATAGCTCTAGTTCCTCCAGGGAAGATACCATTATCTTGTTCTTCATTTTTGGTGCCTGCCGTGTGGCCTTGGCACCAGACGTCTCCGCCTTTTGTTCCGGGTTCGGTTTAGTCACCTTCCCCCGCTCTTGCTCTTTTTTATTTTTTGTTTTTAGGTCCATAATTGTTCCCACGATTAGCTAGGGAAGTATTGGTCCACTACGGCAGAGCCCCGCATGTCGTAGTGGGGTCTAGGATACTCTGGGATTCGACCTGGTGTCCCAGAGGCTCCGTTTGAGGTAGCATTCCCTGCTACCATTCAGCCCTCAGCACGGATTTCTCACACCTTGGCTTGGGGGATTTTATCGACTTTCCTTGTCTAGATCCGCCGTGTTCTGTATAAGCAGGGCCACCTCGAGCAGGATGCGATTCTTCATCGCGCACGGACGGTCATAGGAAGTAGCTTCCTCGAGAGGTTTCCCAGGCCTCCTCTGCTATTTCCCTGAGGTTGGCAGGGAAATACCCAACCCCTTGGCCCCATAGCAAAGATAAATTGAGCTGAAAACAAGATTGAAGATATAATCTAAATATCGCTTTTCTGGTTCATTATTGTATACATTCGACATATTTATGTAATAACGATCAGTTCCCATTTAATATTTTTTTCTGGTTTCGATTCCCGTGTTTCTATCGGTAACCTACGATAAATATGTGGTCCTAAAAATATTAAACTTCTCTGTGTAATAGATTTGTTTGTTCTCATGTTTGTGTTGAATATTGATCAATTTGTCTCTGTTTTCATGATGAACTGTTAACATTTTCAGGAAATATATCTATCTGTCTGATATCCATCAGACCGCTCTGTTCGTGAAGGAGAATACTGGAATAGGTTTGTTTTTTTCCATATATCATTTTTATGATTTTTTTCTGAATGACTTCCAATTGTTTCAGGTGGTTTTTGTAAGCGCCACCCCAAGCTGCTATTCCATACTGGATATGTGTTTCCACAGGTGAGTAGTAAATTGTTTTCATGTCTCGGATGTCTAATATATTTTTGAGCTGTTCAATTTTGAATAGTAATGATCTTAATTTTTTCACTAATGTCCTGATATGAATATTCCATTTCAAGTTGTGATCAATTTCGACTCCTAAATATTTTATATTATCAACTTCCTGAATAATAGTATTTTTATCATTTGAATTTATTTTCAGGGTTTTAAAATTCGGTTTTCTCGTTCAATTGCAGCTGAAAGGCACATACTTTGTTTTTTCGAAATCAATGGTCAGAGACATTTCATCAAACCATGTTCTGATTTTTGTTATATCTTTTTCTGCTTTATTTTTCACTTCTATCCAGTTTTCAGCACTTAATGACGGTATCATCAGCAAATGATGACACACATCGAGAGCTTTCTAGATTCAAGAGCCCGTGTATATAGATGGTGAAGAGGAGTGATCCCAGGACCGTGCCCTGTGGGACTCCAAACTGTACCCGAGATGCTTCACTTAGAGATTCGTTTTTGAACATACTGATTTCTGTCTTGAAGGTAAGTTTTCATCAAGTCGAGTGCGACACCTCTAAAGCCAAGGTCTCCGAGTATGTTGATCAAGATATAATGATCAACTGTGTCGGAGGCCGTTGCTAAATCGAGGAATACACAAAGTACAGCCTTATTTTTATCCAGCTGCGAGTAGATCTGATATGTCAAAAAAGTTATTGCATTTTCGGTTGACACGCCCTGCTTTAAACCAAATTGTCTCTCAGAAAAAAATTTATGCTTGTTCAGAAATCCTATAATTCGTTTTTGATGATCTTTTCCAAATTTTTTGAAATATTAGATACCAGAGATATTGGCCTATAATTCGATACTTCTGCACGATCACCTTTTTTGGAAAGTGGTTTGATCAGGCCTATTTTCAGCGAGGTTGCATAATATCCAGTTTCAAAAATTTTATTTGTGATATAAGTGATGGTTTCTTTAATGAATTCAGATATGATTTTGAGTGTATAAGAAGTGATACCATCTAATCCGGGGGCTTTATTTGGCTTGAGTTCCTTTATCCAGTAATAATAACTTGTTTGTGTTCAACACTTTTGATACTCTGATGATCTTTCTTTTTGTTCGTGAATTTGTTTATGGTATCCCATAATGATTTACTACTTTTCCTATTTTTCTCTAACTCGTTTTTGAAATACTTGTGTTTAGTTTCTGCTAATAGTTTGTTGAGTTTATTTTTGTATTTTTGTGCTCCCGTTTTTTATCTTCATTATTAGGATCCAGTTGGTATTCTTTGAATAATTCGTTTATTTTGTGAAGAATTCACTAATCTCGGGGTTATTCATGGTTGTCGCTTTTTTGTTCTTTTATTACGTTTAATCGCAATGGTTGCTAATTCTGTTGCATTTTGTATATCGTTAATTAGAATGTCTATAGCGAAGTCTATATTATCGGTTCCATATAAATTTTTCCAGTCTTCCTTTTCCATTATATCTTTCAATCTTTTTCATTTATTCATTTTATTTTTTCTGTTTCAGATTGCTGCGTCGGATTTCCTCTGATTTCTATAGCTGCTATTATTGGAAAATGGTCTGTGATGTCAATTTCGAAAATAAATGATTCACAGTTAAGGATGCCATTAATTTTTTTCACAAATATATGATCAATACACGATTTCGACCCATTATTTATTCTTGTGTATGAATTTATCAGTGATTTGAAACCTTCTCAAAATATTAAGATATTCCTGATTAATCTTTTTGTTAGACTTGATGTCGATATTTGTATCTCCCACTAGAAAATAAATATTTTCGTTTTGTTTGCTTGTTTTTTCTAAAAATAATCTCAAATTATCTAGGAAATCAACAGGGCACACAGCATGTGGTCTGTGAAGCGCATTCACCGATATTCTCTGTTCTTGCGATTGAAGAAAGAGGCTCAATAATTTGATATCACCCACAGTTGTTACTATTTCATGCATAAGAGTATCTTTGTGAATGTCCCTCACATAAACCATCACACCATCGTTTTGATTATAATCACCCATGTTATATAATAATTTATATCCATATATGTTATATGCAAAGATACGGTCTCACGACAATATCTCACATATATCAAATTACAAGCGATAACAACTTCTCGTGAAAATGCTGATAGTGCAGCATCAGCAAGTGGTCGCATTTCATTTTCAGCAATGCAAATGCTGACACTACATTCTGAACCTTATAAATAGGTCCCGCGTGACCATGAGAGTCAGTAGTTAAGTAGTACTCATATTTTAAACACAGTTCTTTATTGTTAAACAAGTATCTGAAATGAATCAGTTCAAGTCTATCCAGTATTCTCCACGGTGGTAGCAGCCACCATTGTATCAATTTTTGAAAAGTCGAAGAGAAGAATCCAGATATAAAAAATATATTTCGAAAAAACATACTTCTTGTACTTGCCAAGTTTCAGTGAAGACTATGACATCGAAATGAATGTTTCTTTCATTGAAGTTATTCAGTACTAATGCCATTTCGTCAAAGTTTTTGTTTATACTCCGTATGTTACAGTGGAATATAGAAAATGAATTTGTATAAGTTTTCATCTCATTACAACATATATCAACATCATATACATTTTGGGTTTTAATTTTACACGGGTCAAAATCTCTTATGTACTGGTTCATAATCAAAAGATATAAGTACCAGTGCCATTTTATTTCAATTTGGTTTGCTAAAAACAATGCATATATTTAGAAATTTCTTCGGGGCATAACAAAATAATGTTTTCATTGGAAAAAAGTGAATTACTGTACAAGAAATTATTCACTGTTTTTTGCAGTTCCTAAGATTTCCCCAATAGTTCGTGGGCCGAATTCTGTATTTTTCTGTTTCTTGTTGGCTGCGTCTCTGCTCGAATTTGCCGGAGCTCTGGTAGGTGATATCTTCTGTCCTGTTCGGGTATCGACGTATTGACTGTTTTGTGGGGTAGAATTGTTCTAAGTTGTTTCTAGTTTTGATGATCTTTCAAAGTTCTTATTTGGGTACGTAATGGATAGTGGTTCAGATTCTTCAGCTTCTAGAAGTTCTCTATATGTATAGCTTTCACTATCAATATACAGTTTGTTACGGAAAATGTGGGCTTTGTGATTATTTTCTTTAGCGTATTTCAAGTGGTTGACTGGAAGTTTTCGTTGCTCCCTTTCCTCTGAAGATATATCTTCCACTATAGCTATCCCTGTACCTTTTAGTTTATTACAAGATTTCAGCAATTTCTGTTTGGTGAGAAATCTCACGAATTTGACTAATATACCTTTTTCCGCCGACCCAAGTGTATATATATTATCAATATCAGTTTCGTGTACCTGAAGGTCTAGTTTTGTATTCAGAAGGTCGAAAGTGTGTTGTATCAGATCTTCACCTTGGTATTTTGGGTTGAATGTAATAAAGTTGTCCTTTCTTGAATTATATTTAAGTTTCTCATTTTTGTTTTCAAGTATTTGCACTTCTTTTTCTAATTTTTCTATTTTCTTGGAACTGTTTTGCAGTGCGTGTTTTAATGCGGTGATTTGTGTTGAAATTGAATCGATAATATTTTTGTTTAGGTCCGATATGAATGTTTTCGGCTTATCCATATTCATGGTCCTTTATAATTTGATGTGGCTCATCGACTATTTGTTCGAGTTACATGTCTTTGTGGCGGGTAATCTCTGTAGCTTTTCTAGTTACTTACAATTGATGACTCTTTAGTATTCAAGATTCACCTTCCTCATTATATACTCTTGCTTCGTCTGGTGTGGAAATTTTGGAATTTGTTGATGTTTTTTTCACTCACTTTTCGACTGTTTCTTGCCCGACACTCTGAACGTGGCTATCGACACATCCAGGCGATTTTTTGACATTATTGAACTATCAGATTCAATGAGCTTGGAAATTATATTATTTCGTCTAATTTCTGCAATGCCTAATGGGTTCGGTTTCGGTGTATAGGTTTTGTTATTCCAGATTTTGTAACTTTCGCATTTAAGAAGTTTAATTGAATCTAGGGGCCATTGAAGTCTTTTCTGTAGAGTGAACTCATTGCCCCTTTAACAGCCTGGACTTGAACCATATCATGGATATATGGCCTCTCAGAATTGTTTCTGTTAATTTTATGGAGAGACGAGTGGTCTTTCCGAAAACTTTTCCGGAATTCGCATTCTGAACAGCGCGTTCAAAATCGGTAAAGTCGTATACTCTTTTCATTTTCGTCAACGACTTTTGCACCTGATGGTGGAATGAATCTGCACTCATGAATGAGTGCCCGGGCTCGAAATAATTGATTTCTATTGTATCTGCTGTAATTTCGTTGCAATTAACCGCATAGACCAAAAACGTGAAGAATGCCCAGTTCTTATTTTGAGATGTGCAGTTGTCTATCCACAGAATAATTTTTTTAGCATCTCGCATAGCAAGGAAAAACTGATAAAATGTACTGATGATATCTTCTTCTTTCCTTCCTTGGATAGCGTCATGCCAAAGAGCAGCCAAAGGTTTTATATTCTTATTTTTGGTGCCTACTGGAGCGAATGTTTAATTATACAGTGAGCACCATATGTAACGGATGAATTCATTTTCTACGTTATTAGCCATTTTCAAGAAAAATCCCGAAACACGTCGATTTATGTATTTGAGAAGACACTCTGTGACATGAAAAAAATCCCCTATCCTTCACCCTACTCATCGTGACAGCCATCCCCCCAATTTTTTTAAATGCAAAAGGGGGTCAAGTGATACCTCATTTTGAAGGTAATTCAATTTTCTGTACAGCCATATCTTTATTTTTCGATTCCGTGCATGCGTCGAAACAAAAACAATTGAATAAATCATCTAAATAATCTAATCATTTATTAAAGCGGTAGCAATCAATGTGCAACTATCGGAACTCTTCAGATCAAATTTTCAAACTGACAGCCATTTGTTTCTTGACGTTGCTGAAAGTTATCAACAACATCTTGAATGGTTTTGGGAGTGATACGTTCTATTTCTTCCCTAATTCTGATTTGCAAACATTCAGTATTGTTTGGTCTATTGACGTACCTATACTTTGGATTTTAGGTAACCTCACAAAAAGTAGTCACGCGTTGTCTTGTCGGGAGAACGGACTGGCCATTCGTGCCATTCTGGCACCTCGTCTACCAATCTATCTGTTGGGAAAAACTTCATTCAGATATGCACGAACGTCAGCTGCAAAATGTGGTGGAGCACCATCTTGCTGATATCAGATACTCCTATCTATTTGATTCGGATTATTGTCACCCGGAAAAAGTCTTTTCAGCATTGGAACTGAAAAATTAGTCAAAAACTCTAAGTAACGTTCACCGGTTAATGTTTCGTTGAAAAAATATGGTCCAATTATGCGATAATTTATAATCCCTGCCCATACATTAACTTTTCTGGGATATCGAGTGTGGGCATCCATCATCCAATGGGGATTTTCTCGGCTCCGATGTCGACAGTTCTGTCTGTTGACGTTTCCATTAGAAAAAAAGTTGACTCGTCGGAAAATAATATATTTTTCTTAAACGAAGGATCCCGCAGACACCTGGCTTCCATTATTTCGAAAAACTCAGTTCTACGATCTGGATCGTCGTCGTTGAGTTCATGTACCAATTGTACTTCATGAGGGTGATACTTTTCACTTTTAGTCGGCGGCAAGTTGTCGGGTAGGTTTATGTGGACTTTCCTCGATGTCTACCAAAATATTGTCATGTATTGAAAATAAAAGGTCTCATACAAAGATTTATCTTCACATTTTCAAAATTATCAACCTGAAAATGAATTTGGAAATCGAGTCATTATTAATATAATTCATAATATTTCAATTCAATATTTCATTCCGAAATAAATCATTCACGCATGTTATATTATTCAGCTGTAATAGTAGTATTTATATCCGGCGAATTCCCAAGTTCAACGTCGTTTCAGACAACAAGTTTCAAGCTACATCACTGGTCGTCGATAATCATAAATGAACACTGAGAATTGCGAATTTAGCAATTGTCAGCGGAATAGTTCATGACGACAGGATTATTTTTTATATAAATTGGAAGACTGCCTTCCGAATCGGGCTTTTTGTCGTTTGAATCTTCAGTGATCAGTTTGACGAACCAAACTAATTTTTAAAGTAATCGGCGTAATTTTTTCGAGAATGAAGAAAGCACATCTCTCCTGCCTTGGAATGATAATGTGAGTACTTACATTTCTATTTAATCCCAACTGCATTGTTTCAACCTGATTCATTTTATTAATGGGTAATTATTTCAAGTAGTTTTTCATTCATTCACTGTGATCATGTTTTTTTGTCTATTTCTTTTGTTGTCAATAAACTAAGTAAAAATTCATCATCTCTCATTTTTTCACTTCACCAGGGTACACTTCAAATACACAATTAAAATCACCTCTCGCAGCCAAGCTAAAAGTTTCATGTTTCTCGTTGTTTGATTATCCTCACTTGGAAGGGCGGTTTTCTTCAAAAACCCCCTTTAAAAGTCACGTCCATTCGAATGAAAGATTTTCATCATGTTTTTGACTAATTTTTGCAGTAAACTAATGAACTAGTATAATTGCACTTAATTCACTCAACTATTTTCAAACAAACACTACACTTCCTTTCCATTTTCGTGACAATATCCAATTCCTTTCCATCGTCAATCAAAACACTCCTGCCTGGTTTTGGAATATCTTTGACAGTCCCAAATTGACGGAATTTCGTTTCTATTCTACTGACGGTAGATTGAGAAATGTGATGATCAGGATATTTATCATTGAACATTTCACTCACACTCTTCTGGGTTTTAGTTGTGTCCCCACATCCCAGCATTATCAACACTTCTATTTGTTGACGTTCAGTCAAATGAGATATTGCTAGAACTTTCAGCCTATTGTCTGGAAGTAATACTGAACGAGAACAACAACTGCAAAACTGTTTCTCTTCATTCAGCACGTTCACAGACAACATAATTTTTTTTACTCAACTGTCACGGCTGACAAACAACGGTTGGTAAAAACAAAGAAACAAATTGAAGGTGCATGGAATATTGTACAGCGGACGGATTCAATGGAATACCTACGTGATACCTTTCAACACTTGGAATTTTTTGTTTCATCATGACGCATGCACGAGATTTAAAAATAAAGATATGGCTGAACACAAAATTGAATACCCTTCAAAATGAGGTATCACTTGACTCCCTTTTGCATTTAAAAAAATTGGAGGGATGGCTGTCACGTTGAGGGGGGTGAAGGAGGGGGAATTTTTTCATGTCACAGAGTGTCTTTCCGAAAACATAAATCGACGTGTTTCGGGGTTTTTCTTGAAAATGGCTTATAACGGAGAATTTATCCGCTACATATGGTGCTCACTGTATACAATGAGACGTTGAATGAAAATAACAGATTTGAAATTATCATATCTAGGTTACATTATAACCTTCTCCAGGTCAACAGAATAGATAACTTCACCATCTTCAGGATGTTTATTAGAATGATTTTTGTATTGAGCTCTTGCAGCATTAGCCGTTCCTATATGGATGCTGAATTTCTTGCAGTCTGCACAGTCATCTTGCATATTTTCTTGTGAATGAGGATGAATCTTGAAATGTTTGCAAATTTCACATTCTTCGTGTTCCAGTTTGACGAAGGAAATGTTTAACTGCTGCACAATCGATCGATATAGATCATATGAACAGGCAAATTCTGCATGTTTTTTCGGAAGTCGGCGAACATATCTTTGATCGTTAAATCACGTCTGTTCGGAGCATGCTCTCGACAATAGTGTGAAATGGAGGGTTTGAACGACTCCACATGTCTTTCGATCACAGTTTGATCTAATTTATTATGAGGTATTCGCTTTCGTCGACCATCAACTTTTGGATTGAGTAATGCTTTGTCGGAAGATTTACACAAATTCTGAAGAATTTTATCATCATTGCGGTGAAAACCAAGTGTGGCAAGAGAAAATGTTTTACATACAATTTTTGATTCACCATATTCATTCTTCAAGAAGTATGACAATGTGCAGGTTCTACGACTCTCTGGTCCGGCTGTTTTGCGTTTAACTGTCAATTTGCTTGTATAGGACATCATAAAATTCGTTTGCTGAGCCCTACTCAGTCTCCAAAATTGTTCATTTATATCTATCCTTCTAGGTTCATTAATATTTTGCTTGCAATTTTTCCGACAGTTTTCACCACATCCAGTCCTAACAGGATGTGCCTTCTTTATTTTATTGAGTTTCATTGCTTTTCTCTCTAGGACTTTGAACTTGAATTTTCTATGTTTTCTGTTCTCTCCTTTCTTAGTTGAATCAGTTTCTGTTCCATACCCGTCTGCATCTGAATCTTGTTCATTGTTGAGACTGTTTCATTCCTTTCAATGTTTGGTGAGTGCTGCTCCAAGTCTCATGCCGATTTGTCACCAGCTTGATGAAATATGTTTATGACCGAAATTTGTTCTATTTGTTCACCCACATATTCGTGAATATTCATATTAAGGTCCAAGTCTACCCTGTTGTTGCCCTAGTGTAACATTCCTTCCTTTTCCAATGTCCCTGTAACCACTGCCTCATCAATATATTGAGGCAGTAATTCCTTGTTCACCACGTTTGTTGCTGATCCTTGCTCTCTACGTTCATCTAACAACGCACCTGTTACATTGCCGATATTTTATCTTCTACTATTTCTATAATGATATCTTGATTTAGCATCTGATTATCTGCATCCAAATCTACTTTCATCGCTATTTCGTATTCTCTCTGGTTCATGGAATATTCTGTTCCGTTCAACACATCAGTTTGGATCAAACTGTTCCATGAATTATCTGTTTCCATTATGTCAACAACATAAGGCTGTGTTGACAAACACAAAATTTAAAGTTTCATCATGAGTATTTTGAATGGAAAAATAAATGATAGAGATCTATTTCAATGCAAATCGAATATAATAATTAATTATTTGAACTGCGCTTTTCATTATCCTACACCTCTAGTGCCGCCTGAATAAATATTTTGATTTTTGCATGAACATAAAAAAATGTTGTATGCAACTCCCGCAAAAAATTGTTTATTGCACCCGGCGTGTTGTCCAACTTGGGCAAATGGCCTTGTCGAACAATTTCATGTCGAGTGCGATAAACACTTAGTTTTTGCACTTGTTTCCTAAATAACTTTTAATAGAATTATTTCGTGATATTGCAATTGAAAGAAATCCCTCAAGATACCATCTTTAACGTCTATCAATACACTGTTACCACTCATTCGCTTGGTAACAGGCAATCAAAAGTAGTGCTTTTAATCAGATTTGGCAAAAATTATGTGATGAGATTATTTCAGTTTCTTCCACAAACAGATGGAAATTAAATGTTTTTCGCGATGTTTTCATTGAATTCATTGATGAAGAATTGAAAGTACTAGAATTTGAGGTTATATTATAATAAATCGTTGATGGCTAATTGATGTGGAAACTTACCTGTCAAATCCACTATCAATAATTGTGCAAGATTATCAACTCTGAAGTTTATGAATAATGTGAAATGAACAGTAATGAAACCTGAAAACACTCACAAATACTACCACTTAAAAAAACCGGTACTTTACCTGCTACCTGACTAGTACTAATACTAACCGCTTTCAGTGGTATCTGTTCCGTACTAAACCGGTGTGGCGATAAACCAAGAATGCTAACCCAATTTTGCCGTAATTGCACATAGATTCTGTAGATACCACTGATTTTGTTTAGTTACCACTAAATCGCTTATTATCGTTTGGCATTTCTGCAGATACGGGATTCTTTTTTCATAACATTTCACACACTTGAAGTGCAGATACAGTATGTATACCCTAACATAAGTTATAAAATGCATTCTAGAACAACTAGGCGATGTTATCTCATTTTTAGTAGGACGGTATATATATATATATATATATATATATATATATATATATATATATATATATATATATATATATATATATATACGTACCCAACGGATGATTCCAAGCCCACTACACACAATAGATGATTTGAAGCCCGAGTCAATTTCAACTGTATCAATGTGTATTCCAATGGAAACAATAATAATTTGGTATTTATAGGGAGAACCAGTGAGAGGGGTAATATTTTTCAACATACAATCTGACGACACACTTCATAGGTTCTACCAGTCCCATTATATCAAACGGTCATAAGGAAGCCCATTTTGAAAAAGTATAGATCTCATCACCTGGTATATCAATACTGGTATATCATTGGCCATTTTTCAGTTGCATTTTTTTTTACTCACATTAATTTTGCGAAGTTCGCGCCTACATGAACTCTGCTTAACAGTTCCAAAATCTTGGCGCGCGGGAATTCGCCAACAATTAAAAAATTATTTTTTATTTTTGAGTGCATTAGTACAGAAACTTCCCGTTGTCATCTCGTAGCAGACATCTCGAATTTATGAATTTTGACAATGAAAACCATCATACAAGAAATATGTTTTCTGATCCTGGAAACCCCTAACCTCCAATTTTGAATAGAATCGGATCATAATCACAAACCCCAAAGGCATATCTTGTGAGGTGAATGGATGACTATTATTGTTTGCTGTGGCGCTTCGGAACTACTCAATTATTTTTAGTGGCTCATATCTACCCCAACTGTGAAAATCAAATGAAACATATTTTATATATACAGTGCGCGGCTAATTTATGGAACAAATTCGATATTTCGCAAGCAACGTTATTTTGGTAAAAATCCTGAACGAGGTCGAATTTTTGTTTTGAAATGCCGATTTCTGAATGTACATTCTGAAGGGGTTATGTCACTTGTTTTGACGTGGAGACGTGCTCGTCAATTTTTTTAAATTGAAATAGATGTCTTGTGATACTTCAAGTAAAAGGTCTTTCAATACTACGTTCAATGATAATAAATAAGTTGATTTGTTTGTACAGGTTGAAAAAAAATTAATAATTCATTTCAATAACAAAGTAACTTCATATCCAACAAAATATAACATTTAAATAAGATGATCAATCGACCCCTTTCAGGATTTTTGTCAAAAGTACATTGCTTGTGAAATATCGAATTCGTTCCATAATTTAGCCGCGCACTGTATATTTATATTTGTATTGGCCTTATTGTATTTGGCTAATTTTCCTTTATTTCACGAACTTTGGACAATCTATTTCACCTCTAAGCGTGACATGAATCAGTTGAAGGAGTGAAAAGTTTATATTACCTTCAGACTTCTCGCTAGTATGTGCTTGTAACGACAGTTCTTCAAATGTATTCTCCGTTGCCCGTCTATTTGCATTTCCACCTACACCTTCCGATAAATTATGTTTATTATTTAATGCTTGCTCATATTCACTATCCTCTTCTATGTTCGTTCTCATGACACATTTTGAAGTTTCATTTAACATTTTCTCCGCTAAAAGTTTATCAGGCATATCGTCAATGTCTGATTCAGAACTGTTATAAACGTCATTATCTAATTCTATATCCTTCAGGTGTCTTCCTTTGAACTCGTTTCTTTTTCCTTTTTCAAGGAGCATCAGAATCTTAGCAACTTTCGCCGTTTGATATACATCTTGAGGCAACCTGGAACATGACAGAAAATTAGATTGCACATGATACCTAAGAAATATAGCTATAAAATTTGGGAATATTTTGAATTCGATAGGAAATAATAGCCTTATTGGGGATGTAGTCAGTACCAGATGGCCACAGTTGATCTCTCTCAGAGATCTCTTTGGTACGTCTGAGCTTTCAGAATCCTTCATTCCATTATCAAAGAAGTGAGTTGAGAAAGTAAGTCCTGCATCAACAAAAACCAAGGAAATCTCTAGATGAATGGAAAGAAATACATGAAATAAAAAAGGAGAATTGACAGCAATATATGTTGAATAATGTATTTTCAATGAATTCACTGAAATACCTGTAAAATTCCATGTGCGTTTTTTTTTTCGTATGCCCCATGAAGGTTGCTATTTGTTCCATTTCATTATCTTCAATATTCAATAACTGAAGCGTTGTAGCTATATGTTTTCGAAATTTGGTGGACGTTAATAATGAAGGCTTTTTTGCTCCTGAATTTTTGGCCAACTTCCTCAAAATATTCACGCCAGATATCCATCTATTTTCTGGGGCAGGGTTAGCGAAAAGATATGGGTTTGATTGCGGTACAATATCAGTTTCAACTCTGAGTTTTAGGAGACAAGATATATATTTTTGGGATTGTTTGGAAAACAAGATAGCGACGGGCTTAGAACCTTTTCCCCCAGTTACGACTCTTATGAATTTCGTACACAGAATTTTTTCCACTTCTGTAAGAGACTCCATGAAACAATCTTGATTAACTGTGCTGTAATCTTCATTGTATGAATCTATTTTAAAAAATTGCACATCTTCTATACGTTTACGATTGAATATTACAGTTTGAGCTAAAACACATTCGGTCAGTCGTCTGTAATTCACTTCCATGAACTTATTACTGTTCAAATTTTCGAGTGCTTCATCAGCAGTTTTAACCAGGTATTCTTGAAATATTTGAAGATCGCTGTTTAAGGGAAACAGTACCGGCTTCCTCCAATGATTTTTTTTCAAAGATTTCAGCGCCATACTTGATATCTCTGTACACCAGTGACCCTCTATTAGTTGTTTGGAAGTCTTTTATTTCACATCTTTTTTTCGCCTGATCAGTCCACTTGATTCCATATTTCAGCAGAGCGTTACTGACTAGAATTGAAGAGAAATGACAGAGTCGAATTCAAAAATTCGGGCGTCGGGGGCTGTGCAGCTCCAGCAATATTTTTATTGAAGACCCTGCCACCTTCATATTTCAGCAGAGCGTTACTGACTAGACTTGAAGAGAAATGACATAGTCGAATTAAAAAATCCGGGCATCAGGGGCGGTGCAGCTCCAGCAATATTTTAATTAAGGACCCTGCCACCTTCATATTTTAGCAGAGCCTTACTGAATGGAATTGAAGAGAAATGACAGAGTCGAATTCGAAAATCCGGACGTCGTGGGCGGTGCAGCTCCAGCAATATTTTTATTAAGGACCCTGCCGCCTTCATATTTCAGCAGAGCGTTACTGACTAGACTTGAAGAGAAATGACAGAGTCGAATTCAAAAATCCGGGCGTCGGGGGCGGTGCAGCTCCAGCAATATTTTTATTAAGGACCCTGCCACCTTCATATTTCAGCAGAGCATTACTGATTAGACTTGAAGAGAAATGACAGAGTCGAATTCAAAAATCCGGGCGTCGGGGGCGGTGCAGCTCCAGCAATATTTTCATTAAGGACCCTGCCACCTTCATATTCTAGCAGAGCGTTACTGAATGGAATTAGAGAGAAATGACAGAGTCGAATTCAAAAATCCGAACGTCGGGGGCGGTGCATCTTCAGCAATATTTTCATTAGGGACCCTGCTACCTTCCATATTTTAGCAGAGCGTTACTGAATGGAATTAAAGAGAAATGACAGAGTCGAATTCAAAAATCCGGACGTCGGGGGCGGTGCAGCTCCAGCAATATTTTTATCAAGAACCCTGCCACCTTCATATTCTAGCAGAGCATTACTGACTGGAATTGAAGGGAAATGATGAGAGTCGAATCCGAAAATCCGGAGGAAACACATAATCAGCAACTCTTCAATCGGGATCCCATCACCTCATAATTCGAAAGGGTATAACTTAGCAGAATAAAATTGAAGTAACAAAAGAAATAAAATTTCTCTTTAATCATTTCGTCTTTGAACATTAGTTCTTCAACTCTTTTCCAGAAAATCCAAAATAAACATTACTTTCTCAATCTTAATATAGAGAAAATGATTAATACATTTCAGTTTTTCATTCGAATTGACACTTTTCAGTTAACACAAGATAAAGACACATATGGAGAACTGTAATACCTATCCAAAGGATAATATTCCTAGTTGCTGGTTGAAACTGATTCATTACTCTACATGAAAGTATTGTTCGATTGACATTAGGTTATAGAGGCATATAGCAGTCAGTCGAATGACGAGAGTCGTCATATAACTTCATCCCCAACATTTGTATCGATCATTTGTTTGGCAGTTTGAGAAATGAAAACTATCTTTGATAAATGATTTTAAACTCATTTGCATATAGTTTATGTGACTAGAAAACGAAGACTATTCGGTTTAAAAAATATAAACAATGTCATCTCTTAGAATAATCAAAATTATAAGCTACATATATCACAGATATAGTAACCAACAGGTACAACGAAAGTTTTCTTATTCAGATCAACTATACAATTCTGATGAAAACCCCTGTCACATTTATCACAGAAAATGCAGCCCAACGTAATATCTGTCACCTCTGTTGATCGCCCACATAGAGGACATATCGTCGGTCCCGTGCCAAAACCGCGAAAGTGCTTTTTTCTAGTTTTTCAGGAGAAGGAAAATGAAGTTTAATTCTTCAGTAAAAATCACAGTTAATTCTATTTTTTACGAATGTTTTCTGGTAAAAATATCTCAAATATATCTTATTTTCGTACCTTGCCTAATTTTTTTTTTCTCAAAGAATTTTTCAAAAAAATGCACATTCGTTGTTTTAGATTTGGAAAAATTTTAATTTTTCTTTATTCGTGTGGTAAGGCTATTAATAAAAATATACGTTGTAATTAATTTTTTAATTTATTTTGACATTAAGAACGCAAGACAAAAACAATAACAGATTCATTCTGGTTCCTCATCTGGTTCCTCATCTGGTTCCTCAAAATCTGGTTCCGCCAGCGCATCACGGACATCCTTGTTTGTCTTTAGAGAATTGTAAAATTCATGATATCCTTTCGTTATGGTGTTGTCCTTGCACATCGTTTGCAGATCTGCAAATTTTGGTACTGAAATTGGAAGAGTTGCTTTGTAAGCTTTCAAAAGAGTTAGAGATTTGGGGCGACCCCTTATTTTCTTTACTGCAACTTCTGTAAACTCCTCTTGATCGAAACTAGTTTTGTAAAAAATCTTGTCAGGATATTATTTTTTTGTCATAGTGCAACCAACAAATAGTTTGTATAGGGAGTTTGTTCTTTGCAATTATGTTCTCTGACAATGTTTTGTAATCATAGAAATCGTCAAAAGTCATTGTATGGACCTTGTACGGAGCTGGATTTCTACCGCCTACAAGAAGAAAAATAATACTAATTTTTATACCACACGTGTTGGAGTTTTTTTTTATTCAATTGAGAGATAAAAATTATTAACTAAATTCAGATACGGGTACGAGTTTCATTATGTTCCATTAACTTACCAGGTTGAGGTTGAGCATCACAACAGGTATTCCTTTTCTCGATAACAACATTATCTAGGAAAAAAGTTAGGTTAGGAATATTTAAAGTTCAGACAAAAATATTAGCACACTTACCATCTTCTGTAATATTAGAACAAACTTGCATTATCCTTTGTGTTCGGTTCATTTTGGTGAAACACCGCGAAATTATAATTAAACAAACAAGCAGTCACACGTTTATAAGCACGATGTTTTTGTGTCTGTTCTGAACGCGAATATATCACACTCAAATTGTTCCAGAGCCAAAACAGCGAATGTGCCACATTCATAGTTTTGGCATTTGAAAAATAAATGAATTTTCACATACGCGATATCACAATCCTTTATAGTAGGCAACACATAATACATATCATATTCGCTGTTTTGGTATTGGGTTCCCTGATAATAATTTATAATTTTCCAACAGAAAAGCGGAAACCTTTGAATTATCACATTCGCGGTTTTGGCACGGGACCGACGATATGTTCGACATATCTTCCGAGTTTTTTTATCAAATCACATGCTATTTTTTTCCGATATTCATTCGGTTCGAAATATTTTGTTGGAATATTTTCTTGAAAGAATATACACATAGCAAATTTTAGGACGTACACCCCACAGTTGAACGTATCGTTCTGATTTACATGTTCAACGACTTCATGTGACCACCCTCTTACTGGAATAGAACGATCGTTCGAATTGTGCGTACATATTCTGTGGTAAGCTTGAGCAAAGGAGATAAACTTTTTGAAAAAACGATCAACTTGTTGAGTAGTCCCTATTGTATCAAAGTACTGAAATTTCTTATTTTTTTCAACTGCTACAATGACAGTCCAATGCTGACCTGTGTTGATTATAAAAACCAAAATATCCCTAAGTTCTGGAATACTATCGAAATCAAATTGTGAATTTTCTTTCAGAATCAAAAAATATGACAGGTCGCATGAGAATAGCGTTATATGATTCAGTTTGTGGATAGCCAGGAAAGCGTCAATAATTGAATTACTCACATACATATCCTCGCTATTCGATAAATTCTGACACAATCTATATAAATCATCCGATAATGAAGTTTTTGTTGGTAAAGGTAATTTGGAAAATCTGCAAACATGAAAATGCTTCTTTTGGAAATGACTAGAAGAATTAAAATAATAATCGGCATCATCAACCAAACCATTCGGTAAAATTTTATATTTTTCGAATGTATCAATTTTGGTGAGCCGTTGTATCAGAGATTTCTTGAAATAATTATGACGCCGCTTTTTGGGTTTTTTCCAAGTCTCTTTCTCCATTTTCCTCTTGTGTTTGTACATCCGGTTCGGGGAATATTTAGAGTAACTTCTTTGTGAAGAGACAGAACTCGCTGCCTAACAAGTCTCAAAAATCTAGTGCATTTTTGATTTGGCAGACCATTAAGTAAACCTTCTTTACGTAACCAAACCAGTTCTCAACAATGGCGTTACTGCAACGTTCGTTTTCGTCAGATGGAGAATTAATTCCACACCAAAGATGGTAATAGGATAAATATCTTTTGAGAAGAGAGTGTAGTAGTTTCGGCGTGTAAAATAAATTTTTGGTTTCACCAAGGTCATCAATAATTTGTGAAGTGGCAATTGAACTGAAATGTTTATAGAAAGGACTGGATTTATGAATTGTCTCATTTTAGTCAGTTTCGTTGATATCGATAGTATTCATATAACTTTTCATATCAATGATATCTGATTCAGATACATAATAACTGTAAGCTATATTAGTGAGAGAGTTCAAAGAAAATTCAACGGATTTATTGCTCCGAGGGGATAACAAAATAATCGTTAGAAGTTTTATCCAAACTGATGCCACCCATATACTATTGAAGTTGAACATGGCAGCTATATTCTCAATGATGAATTGCTTGTGTTCTTTATCAATTATACATATGCCAAAATCCCTACTTATATTTTTTAATAGGTGGGCACAACATAGTTTCAAAATAGTGAAATCAACATTTCCCATTGAGTCTTTTTTTATAATTATATCATAACAGATATTCATATATTGTTTCATAGTCATTTGATTCCAACTTTTGAGTACGGCATTCATGATAACAGAACTGAAATCTGTCACAACTCTATTGAAAATTGGTCATTTGTTGTGACAAGTAAAATAATTTCTCACATTCAGTAACCATACCGAAATGCTATTAGTTTCATGATCGGAATTTATCATTTCAAAAACAGGAAACGCAGCGGAAATTTTTCGCAAATTTACAACACCCGCATAATAGAATATCGCTTTTTCGTGTGAATCATTCTTCTCACACAATTTCCTGTAGAATCTATGTGAACATCTAGTTGTTTAATTGAACTCTTCAAGTGAGAAACCGTTTTTAATTGTTCTTTACTCATAACGTGCACAAAAAAAGGTTCACCCACAGAAAAAATGAAGGGGGATTTTTCATCGTATGATCTCTTTATGAGGATAACATCAAAGATGTCATTTTTATGACGATCTCTTTTAGCGAGAAATTCACTACGAATTTTTTTGTAGGCACCTTCGGATCAGATTTTATCCAAATTACCGTGTTTCATCAATATATCAGAAGCATTTCTGATATCTTCCGATCTGACCACAGATGATTTATTTATAGCGAGTCGTTCTTGTAGTAGACGTCTTTGAGTACCGCGAGCAGGGCGGATCGAAGGATTTGAATCATGGCAATAATTGAAAGCATTACTATGAACCAAAACCTCCACTCCACCATTAGCGTTAGATTTCATCAGAAGCCTGAAATATTTGCATCCCTGATGTTTGCAATATCCGTACAATCTTATATAGGGCGAGGCCTTTACGTTGACTGATTTTATGATGAATGTACGGGTGTTATCAACATATCTGATTTTTTCACAAAGTAAATAATTGTAAACATTAGATATCAGTGTGTTTCTAACCCACATATCGGTCCACTTCATAGAAGAAAAATGAAATTTACCTTCGAAAACTGTACACGTCTTGAAATTGAAATGTTTTTTGCTTCCATTCCCATCTTTTTCTTCTTTTGGCGTCCATGAGTTCCTACTTCCATGTGGTAAAATTTCTTCGGCACCTCTTTTTTGTCTTTTCAGTACAAACGCGGAAGCACTTATTTCATTTTCACTCTCGCTACTTCGCAGAACAGTTCCTATCTGTTTGGTTGATGGTGAATGAGAACGGAGAGAATTTGAAATCGCCGAAACGTTGGGAGATTCAGATGCATGAAAGTTCTCAATAGGCGTACTACAACGACGATGGGAACTACGAATTGATTGCCATCGTTGTTTCATATATTTCCTATTTGTTTTTGAATTTTTTTTGCCGAGAGCTATACACGAGCGAGTGTACACAGAGTTTTTAGGGCAATATGATTCCTTTCTGAGTGCTTTATCCTCGATTCCGAATTTTCCCAATGTCGAAAGGATAACTCCATCTTCGAGGCATTTATTTCGTTTCTGTTTGGTGGAAGTGTTTGAGCTGCATGCTGAATCTTCCATAAAATTAACTTTTATAAGGCCTATATTAGTTTTCACCAATTTGATGATATTTCTCCTGCCTTCATGGTTAAGGAAATGATTCGACGCCTCATACACAATTTCATCTTCAATATTCAAATTTATTATCTCCTTTTGGAGTTTTATACCCTTGCTCATCAAAAACTCAACAAATGCCTCAATAGAAATCAAACGTTTCCTTCCCATTTCGAAAAGTAGAGCAATAAAGTGAAACAAGTGAAATTCATTTCACTACTGAACACGAAACGAAAAAGCAAATGATGTGAGGATGACCATATCTCTCCACTCTACAAAGAAAGAGCGAGCCAGAGTACTCGACTATTGTTAATGAAATGTTCGAGTTAACAAAGGTAAGACGTATCACCCAGTCACGTGATATATTTCGAAACCCTTCCACCATAACCGATGACATCATACGGAGCAGGTGATAGTTTTAACAGAATAGTGGCGGCGCGGCATGTCTAAGTTGTTTCACGTGATGTTAAATCTCTTGACTGATTAGCATTAAATATTTACTGTACGTTTGCAATATGCGACAATGTTTCTAGTTATATACTTAATTTTATATTCATATGAGGGTTAAACATAAATTGATATATAATGTTACAATTATTCAATTTCTAGAAAACATTGGTACATTCATCATAAAATCAATCAACGGGCCACGGCCCAGCTCTTCAGGTTGACTGATAGTCATTTGATATATGAGGTTGAGCAACGCCGGACGCGGTTAGTACTTGGATGGGTGACCATGCCGGGAAATACCGCGTCGAAGGCCCGCACAACTGCAGCCTAATAGCATATCATAGCTCGCAGACAATATATCAATGAGCACAAGCTATATTGAGGATATGCCGTCCTTCGGAGGAGACGTAAAGCCGGCGGTCCCGAGTCCATGGATGTTGGGCTCGTAAAAGATCCCTAACTCTGGTTGAAACACCAGAGGGTTCTGCAAAACTTCCGGTTGAGGAAAATGTGCTCACCGGCTTCGGTAGAAATAGGCTGACGTTGAATAAAGAAAAAACAAACAACGTATATGTCTCTTCATGTATAAGATTGTACCGCTATTGCAAACATTAGGGATGCAAATATATCAGACTTCTGATGAAATCTATTGTTATGGTAGAGCAGAGGTGTTGGTTTGAATTCATTCTTTCGATTATTGCCATGATCCGAAACTTTTAGTCCGCCCTGCTCGCGGTACTCTAAGACGACTACTACAATGGTTTGCTATGAATTCATCCGTGGTAAGATCGAAAGATGAAAGATATCAGAAATGCTTCTGATATATTGATTAAACACGGTAATTTAGATCTCGCTGAAAAGATCGTCTAAGATGACATTTTTATGTTATCCTCAACAAAAAATATCAAAAGATAAAAAATCTCCTTCCATTTTTTCCACAGTTAAATTTTTTTTTGGAGACATTTTGAGGAAAAAACAATTAGAAACGGTTCCTAATTTGAAGAGTTTTGAAAGCATTCCTTGTTCTTGAAATGATTAGTTCCAAACATGAAACTATTTGCATTTTGGTGAGTAGAATGTTTAAAATTATTTATTTCAGATCAGCAATTATGAAAGTCGTACTTGAGAACTGGAACCAAAATGACTATGAAGCAATATCTGTGAATATGTTATGACACAATTCTGAAAAAAGACCCAATGTGAGATGTTGATTTCACTATTATGGAACACTATATTGTGCCCACCTATTGAAAAGTATAAGTAGGGAGGCACTTCGTTACTTCAATAGTTTATTGGTGGCATCAGTTTGTATCATTACTTCAGTTCGGGTTTGAAGGCCGTCGTTTTTTGAATTTTTTCCTGACTGGATTCTTCAGAGGCTCATCCATCTTAAGTTTGACTCTGATGACTGAGTATTACGACTTCGAAAAGCGGTACGGATAATGTTCATTAATATCAATTGCCGTACTATCTGCCGTCATGATGTTTGTTACTCCCGAACTTCTTGAATTGGGATTCCATATTCGGTTGAGGTTCACAGCTTTTTCTTTCCTGTCGAAATTATACGTGTGTTTGTGGATCTATATTGCCCTCCGTACCAGTCGCCCGAATTCTCGAATTCGACTCCGTCGTTTCTCTTCAATTCCAGTCAGTAACGAAGGTGGCATGGTCGCCAATAAAAAAGTTGCTGGAGCTGTACCGCCCCCGAAGCCCGGATTTTTGAATTCGACTATGTCATTTTCCTTCAGTTCTAGTTAGTAACGCTCTGATCGAATATGAAGGTGGCAGGGTCCTTAATGAAAATATTGCTGGAGCTGCACCGCCCTCGACGCCCGGATTTTTGAATTCGACTCTGTCATTTCTCTTCAATTCCAATCAGTAACGCTCTGCTCGCGAGTGCCTGTACTTTTTCTACTCCCACCATGCCTGTGCAGTAATTTTTGCTGGTACAGCATAAATTTTTTCTCATCCCTCATTTCCAATGATCGGAAAGACACTAGATGACAGCAAATAGGTAACACAATTGCTTGCTTCATAGATATAACTGAATATAGTAGGTACCAATCCACAAACTGTTAAACAATAGAGTTCCTGAAAATGTCATTTCTGAATAGATTTTACGAAGAATTTGAAAGGAATATTCACAGAATTTGGTTTTCGGTCAATTGAATGTAGTCATGAGATCGAATTTATTAGGTCAATGTTACATATCACATAATATTAAAAAAATCATTTCCGAAGCGACAGCGATTTACTCAGAATATACGTGTATGAGAGCTGTCAAATACGTGATGAACGGTTTGAAAGGGTGGGAGTAGAAAAACTACTATAACCTTTCAATCATAATGCCGATATTTGTTCTTCCGCTTGAGACAAAATAAACTTATATTCTTCAAGTACCATGTTCAAAGCTAAATGATTATAATATTCCCACAGCTTTGACACATGATGTCATATTGATCCTCCGTTTCTTTCTTTCGAGTTTAAAAAAACTTGTCTTTTTTCTTATATCGATATGTCACAGGAATTATGAATACCTTTGAAATTTCAAGTCAGTGTTCACTTGGCGGAATTCCATCCATAAAAACATAGAAACAAACAAGGTACGTCAAATACAAGTTTGGAATAAAAAAATCTCTTTTTTCTGTGACGGTAAAAAAGTTTGATCTTAATCTGATGACAGGTAACAAAATGTCACTTTTTATGAAATTACTTTTTTCCCCGGGAAAAACGTGAGCAATTTTTTCCCGGATACCCACTAACTATTGTGATATAACCCTAATGCAGCAGTTACATTACAATGTTGTATGTTACATTGTCGTTATATGTAACTTTAACATTTATGTTATGTGGATGTTATAGCAAAATGTCCGGGTAGGATACATAACAATGTTACAAGCTAAAAATGGTTATGTTGATGCAATGTATCTGCATCGTATCCGCAACGTATCTGTTTCACGATTTCTATATTTAATGATTGTGGTATTGTAACATTATCGAACTATCCACCAGCTATGTATAAGAAACTATAATATAATATTTTTGTTACATAACAATTAATTATATATCATTTGAGAACAACGTTATATTCATCTGTGATGTATAGGTAACATTGTGTGGTTGTGTTTTGGCAGAATCGCATTACGGTTTCAGAAATTGGTTCTGGAATATAAATAAAAGAACAAGGAATAATATGAGAATATATTCAAATAACGAGTATAAAAAAAATATATGGAATTCTGAAAATTAAAATATATTTTTTATAAAAAATCAAGAAGAGCCTAATTTATTTTTCCGAACGCTTTTTCCGCTGCTTAGAAAATCTCAGCCACTCAGCCACTGTTTCCTCAAAAGATTTTCCAGTAAGATCTGGGAAGCAGTGCTTATTAGCTGCATCTGAAAGTGATAATAAAAATAAAATGTTACCTTGGCTATTCAGTAAACTAACACAGGCATCATGGGGTGAACGATCGATATTCTCACACCCCACTATACCCTAGCCATACAGCAAAGACACTCGAATGTCACTTTGTTAGTTCGGGGTGTATAATGTCATGTTTTGGTGATAAATTGAGGTTTACGGAATACCGAATAAT
The DNA here is from genome assembly GCA_032362365.1 of Zygogramma bicolorata. Taxonomy (NCBI): domain Eukaryota; kingdom Metazoa; phylum Arthropoda; class Insecta; order Coleoptera; family Chrysomelidae; genus Zygogramma; species Zygogramma bicolorata. The sequence continues at coordinate 68,795 of JAVJAQ010003001.1, forward strand.
CAGTATCTCGTTTTGCATGTAAAAATGGATATTTTGTGTAAAAAAAAAGGTTTGAGCACTAGTCAACATTCAGTAGATTCAAATTTACTGTCAAGAGATGACATTATAAACCCCGAGCTGACAAAATGACATTTGAGTGTCTTTACTGTATGGCTAAGGTATACTGGGCTCACACCGTCGAGTTTTGTTGGCGTAGAACACACATCAAAACGTGAGGTTCTTTCGATCGAAAGTAGATAGTCGCGTTTTGACTTTAGATTCGTGTTATACGCCAAAATAAGGCCTGTAATAACTCATCTTTAATTAAAACTGAACGGTGTCGGTATATCGAACATTTATCAAGACATTTTACACCTATCTAGAGCAAACCAAAACATTTTAACGTTACCTTACGATTAGTTCCATCGCCCATGGTAGTGAAACTGCTTGTTAATCACCAATAATGAAAATAATACTGGAATCTTGGAAAGGCAGCACATAGCAAACTTGGTAGCAAAAACAAAATTACACTTTCTTCTTGTTGTGCACAAAGAATAACGAAGAATGCAGCGTACTAGCGTACAAGTGACAGTTGACTCGGTAGCTGTAGCGCAGAGCGTTTTCCTTTCTTTCTCAGAACAAGAAACTTTGACATTGCGCGGCAGACCGTCGTGGCACAGAACAGCAACCAGATCGATTCGGTCACGATCTCTTCGTTCAGAATAACGTAGAGCAAAGTGGAATGTGTGTGCTGACTAAGTAGATTATACTGAAGAGAGATGAATGTAAAGGATGAATTGCATGGGTGGCAAACTGCCTTATCAAGATCAAGACCGTTATTCATTTATTATGTTTTTATGGTTGGTACAAAAACGGAGCCAAAAACAGACTCGAACCAAAGAACTCACAAAAATGCTATTTCTTTTTGAAATTATTGATCTTTAAAATACGAATATGAATTCAATAATGAATCGTTTTCCAATTTTTTTTCAATTTTCATATATTATGACATAAAAAACTATGAAGTGACAACAGAAACTTCATCAATGATTTTTATAACTGAAAAATATTACAAATATGAGTAGCTGTAATATCACATGAATGTTAATACTCACCTGTATGATAATATTGCATGTTATGTACTGAGAAAACATTATTTTTCTGTCACAGAGTATAACATTACATACATATATTGAGATAATATTTCATTAACATAATATCATTCTAACAAAGTATACATTACAATGTTATTCCAAAAAAATGTTTCCCAATGTTATTGTTATGTTTCATGTTTACTGGGTATATATATATATATATATATATATATATATATATATATATATATATATATATATATATATATATATATATAAGTGAAGGTAGAAATTCAAATTCAGAATATTTTCAAGAAATTGAAATATGTTCTATGCAAAAGGTACATTTCCTTTGTATTATCGAAAGTACAATAATTATTAAATGTGCATTGCTTGAATGATATGTTTCTTGAACTATTCGGTACAACAGTCGGATTTTCTTGTGTTGAAATTGAGTTATCTTCAATATTAAATCGTCGTTTTTTCCGTCACAGAAAAAAAAATTGTGTATTATACACGGGAAAAATCTAGGTTTTTTTGTCTCCCTCCGCTTCGTGTCGGGAGACAGCACAACCTCGAGCTAAAATCTAATACTTTTTTCCCTTGTCTAACAAATAACTATTTTGAACATCGATATTTAAGAATTTTTTCTAAGAACTGGAATTCATTAAACAAGTTTTACTTACAGGAAAAATTCTTGGATGGTTCTGGGAAATATCAGTTCCTGAATCTTCCATTTCTGTTTCAGTTTCAGAACCAGAAGGAACGAAATCTGAACCGGATTCTTGATTGAATTCTCCGAATAGCTTTATGAAAATTACGTTATTAGGTGTGGGTTGTATAAAAATGTCGACTCATTCTCATCGTCGGTGTGGAAATTAGATAGACGGCGATTTACTTGCTAACTCATCTGCATTTACGCTAATTTTTTCACAACATGTTATGATCCTACCTGTATCTTCCAAATTTGAAACTCCGTTATCTGTTTCAACAGGAGAAATTTCTCCACAGGGCTGAAATGGATATTTAAAAGAGTTATTGCACATCATCTGATGTATACGGTATGCCTTACAGTGACATGTGCGCATGTGCAATAGTAAACACATTTTGTGTACTATTGCGCATGCGCACATGTCACTGTAAGGTATACCGTATACATCAGATGATGTGCAATAACTCTCTAATAACTGAGTTTATACGACTATATTGAATTTTCCACGGTTTAACTCGCTTCTTATAAAAAGTTCTTTTTGATTTTTTGTTTAACGTATATGTACGTGTTATTGAGGAATTCCGTGTAATATTCACATCAAAAAGCCATATATCATAAATGATGATGTTCGGAATAAGAAAATTTTTCTGCTATTCCTCAAATGATTTTTTCGATGAGATTGATCAAACTCATACCTGTTCACAGTTTTCAGATGATTCGGATGTTTGCTGAATTTGCAAATCTTGGAAACAACGCTTTTATGTTATATGCCTGACAAATGCTGTCACAAATTTCAGAAGTATTAGCTGAAAGTTTCATGAATTGGTACCTCATGGTTGAATGTACACTGAATATACCCACAATTTGATCATGGAAAGGACATCATGCAAATGTCTCATTGATTTTCAAATTTCATATTCTGTTATGTTTACCCTCGTCGGCAATAAAAAAATAACAAATCGATTACGATATATCCAATATATTCAATGAACTTAGATAACAAAAGTGATGATACAAATCAAATATTCATAAATCCAAGGAATATTCCTGATCTTTCTCCCGTCCTGCTGCCTACTTAATTCGACAGCCTCGTTCTCGATTTGGTTGGCGTTCTTCCGTAACTGTCCGTAACGTTCTTCCAACTCCATAAGCTCAATATTAATTTGAGCTTTTCGCTGATTCTGTTCAGCCAGTCTCGCGGCATTGTATTCTATCTGACGCCCCACATCCTTATCTCGCATTAGCGCAGCCCTCAACAAATCTAAAGCTTCTTGCTTCAATTTCGTTTGCTGGGTCGGGGTTTGCGAACCGTGGAGAGTATCGATGTCTTCAATTTCGGGTGATGGGTTTGATGCCGTCTGGGGTTCAGGATTGACATCTTGTTGAGAGGTGGATGGCATTTCAACTGCTGAATTTTTATCTAGTTGTGGGGGTAGCTTCCCAGTTGAATACCCCCTTGATAAATTACTGCTATCCATACACCTCTTGTTTGGTGTTTTTCTTACACTTCCACTGCATAGGGGTGGAGTGCTGGCTACAGTACTATACCTTCCACGGCCTCGCCTCACTAACTTTATTGGCTGAACCACTTCTTCATCAGACGAAAGCTCTATTACTGATACACTGGTCGGGGAGGATGGTATCGGATTTCCTTCATATATCCGTCCATGAACTCAAAGATTTCTTCTATTAAATCATTACTATTTGAAGCATATGCAACACTTGCCTCATCCAATATTATGGAGGATATTATATTCACAGGTATTTTTCTCGGTATAATCTACTACTCTTTTTCACAATTGTAACCCCCCCGCCTTTATAATGATTTTGAATGCGTTCATTCCCCACTTCGAACATCTCCCCCTCTACAGGCATATAACACAAAAGCGTTGTTTTCATACGTATTATCAGAGGAAACGCAACGTTCCATTCATAAAGCTCTGTTTGTTTTGTCGCAATGATTACAAGAGAGTGTCCATGAGTATGACAAAGAATACCGATCGATTCTCTTTGTTCCGCCCTCGTGCTGGCAACGCTGCATCATTATTCAGGAGCTATGCTGACGCTTGTAATCAGTGGTGTGCTGTTTGTTGAAAATGAGAATATATCTGTCGAGTAATATAAAAGTTTTTTATGGGAATATATTTATGAATAGTTGATACCTAGTTTTCAATTCAAATAATTATCGTTGATATATTAATTGTACAAATAATATGTAATGTATTTTAAATTTTAATTTTTGAACTATTCATCAACAGCTTTGTAATCAGAAAGAAAAGATCAAAATATTATAACCAGGGTATAGTGACTGCTTGATTTCTCGATTGAATTAAATTTGAGGAAATATATAGATCATTTTACGGATATACAGGGTGTTTCAAAAAAGATGACCTCGTGTCTAGAATCGACAGAAAACTGAAAAATAAGTACCTAGGGTTTGCTTGGTGAAAAATTTTCGTGTCGCCATCCATATTCAAGATAGAGGGCGACGAATAAAAAAAATGTATACACAATACGATTTTGGCGAAACTACTGGAAACATTTTAATGAAATTTCATACCAATATGTTTCAGATGATACATCCCATGAATTAATTTTTATATTTAATTCTTATAAAAGGCGATAGTTACATGGTTCGTAACAAGTAGTATCAAACATAACTTTATTAAGGTTAGATGTATTGAAAATTTCAAGTGAACTCAAAAGTCTGTCAATTCAACAATAAAAAGTTACTCTTGGTAATAAACTTGATACTGTGTATTGTTTTCGAAATATTTGATTTGAATATTATGAACTAAACGATGCTGGAATGAAGTAATGAAAAATTCATTAATTATTATTAATCACTATGCATCCATTAAAACTGAATTGACCCCAAGCAAATCCAATCATATTATTTCAAGTTAGTACCACAAAACGAGCTAAACAATAGACGTATTTCGGCTTCAAGGTAGAACAAACTTTGTTCTTATCACTCAAAAACATTTAAAAAACTAGCAAGTATACATACAGGTTTATTAAAATTATAAGAAAAAATTGTTTTCAACGTTTGCTGGAAGAGAAGATATAAAAAAATAACATTAATTCAAAATTTAGAAATTAACATTGATTTTGAAAGAAATAGATTCTCACGGTGGATGTCTTAAATTCGTGAATTTGAAAACTAATAATTCAAAAAAGATTTTTTCATTCATTCCGAAACAATATAGTTTTAGTTATAGTTTAATCGACAATGATCCGTTCTTTTTGGATGTATCCAGTTTCTTCATAGTTTCATGATGAACTCTCAATTTGAAATATTTTTTCAATATCAATTTAATCAATTGCATGGAGTGTCCCTTTATAGGATCATCATCATATAAATGATCTCCAAAATCATCGAATACTGAGCGTGGCAAATTTCTCATTGTTTTGTTTATTAAAATGTCATACAATTTTTTTACATTTTTGTTGAAAATATTGGTGGTGGTGTGAAAAAAGCGGAAATACTTTTTCCTGACTTACATATGTCTGCAACCATCTGACTGGATTTCATAAATTTTCCATATGATTTTTTTTCTTGTAGAAGGAAAACAGATGAATCACTTTCCAGTAAATTCAAACATTTTTAACATGTTATACATTTTCTAAGCCCTTTCACAACGAAACCAGATATGTATCCCGTGATATCATAAGGTGTGAGATTCCAAGCAGCTGAACCTAAATAATTGTTTGCTTCCATGTCATCCTCTATTTTTCTCATGAATGGTAGATGTTCCTCATCCTCCTCCAAATTTCTCCCATTTTCAGTTGTGATTGTTCCTGAACCACAGGTGAGAATTGTGTTTCTAAATTGATAGAATTGCCAGAATCACAAGCAGCTATCTCACTATGAACCAGTAAACGTTTGTAAGATGCTTCGAACTGCCTCGCCGTTGGGTTATTGTTATAACCCCTTTTACTCCTTATAGCACCAAAGAATAACTCCAAGTGGTCCGGAGAACTTTTAGCCTAATAAGTAAGTCATGATTTTTGCTTCTAGTACATAAACATCATACATTTTCTTGAAACTTTCCATGCAAATTAATAGCCCTAAAAATCCTGTTTTCCTTGCCGATTTTAGAATCGATATTCCATTCAATGTGAGACCAATGATATATGTTTTCATCTTATCCATTTCAACAAAAAATTGAAATGCAGTTTCAGATGATAGGCAATTTTTGTATATATATTTGGCAAACACATTTCTGGAAATCATTATATAAAATAAATTACTGAAATTCAATATGAATATCGATGTAGCTTCTGAACCTTGAAATTTAGCACACTTCAGATCACCACGAAAAAAGTTAATTGCGTTACTCACACTTCAAAGTTTGGGTTGCCAAACGGACTTTCATTTTCTCTCGTTCCCATTGGAGATGTCTCATCCTGACTGACTTTTGTTGCTGCATGTAATCCTTCTGCATTTTGTTTTTCCACCAACCTGGATATATAACTCCATTTTATGTCTCTTTCATCATTATCCCTTATTCCATTTTGTAAAGCAAAACAATTTCGTACCAGTTCCATCATATGGCATGCATCCAGATATATATATATAAATGTCAGAATCTGTACAAGGATTCTTGAAACTTGTTTTTAAATTCATTGGATTGCTGAAATCTGCTCCTAACTTCTCAGCCATCAAAATGTTTGTGGGTGCATCATCAAATGTTAATGAAGTTACTATAACACCACCGTCATTACTAAATTAAAGACATTTTTCTACTAATTCAGCCTCTTCAGTAGCTGCCAAGCCATCCAATAAAAAATATCCAACAGGTACTCTCCAAGAACCATTTATGCAAACTAGCATAAATACTAATGCCTCTCTCGCTTCTGGTAATGCATCGGAGTCTAGACTGGTACCAATATCCACATAACCAGTAAATTTCTCACCATTTTCAATTTGACGTCTCATAGACATTTCGTCCATTATCAAGTTACACAGAAGAGGTGTGGAGGATTTTTTTGTTTTAAACACTAAGCAATTAGTGCTTCTTTGGTGAAACCTGGACTACCATCAATAGACCTGTACCATTTTGATATAGTCTCCAAGTGGGGCAAACTTCGATCAAAGGTTCTTCTCACAAAATCATACGCCTTTGGAGAATAAAATGATAGCGTTAAAGCAAACGATTTTAGGCTACGATCATATTTCTGTTTAGTGGGTCCCTTCAAGAACCTCTTGAACAAATCTCCAGCAGTCCCTGACATTGATGCCTGTCAACAAATGAAAAAACTCAATTCAAACATAAAACTTCAATTTGAAGTTTGAAATGTCAGAAGTACTCGTCATGTGAACGGAAACTGAAGAGATAGTTTCAGATATCATATGACAAAATAGTGGATAATATGTACTCACAGTAATAGCAGATTCCGATGATTCAGATATGAGACACTTTTCCTTCAAATATGTTATTAATGATGTTATTCGAAGCCTCAATCTTCGAACAGTAGTATTCAAATTATGTATTCGTCTTCTTTGATTGCCAACAGTCTTTTATATTATTACCAAACTTTTTCTCCTCTTCTCTGGTGTAGAAAAATCACTACTTGACATGTCACCACATCTCATCCTGAAGAACATGAAATGAAAATTTATAAAGTATTATATTTTTCAGTGGAATAATAAGTTGATATATCTTTTTATTTTATTACTGATTCTTTAAATATCAAACTCCTGAAATTTGAGTATTTCATCTTTTGTTTCCGAAGCAGTGGCAGTGCTTGAAGATGAGAAAGGAATTACTGGCTCGATAGGATATTCTATTTCTTCAAAAACAGGTCGCACTTCAGTATTCCTAAAAAAACCCAATAACGCGAATATTGATTGATACTATAGGTATATGAACTAACATTGAACTTACCCTGGTCTTTTTGGAACACTATTGAAAACTAATAAACTGATGAATTGGAGAACCTACTTTATAACATCTTCGAATGCAAAAGTTGTGTGCGGACTTTCTGTAGAAAATGCAAATAATTTTTTGCTTCGAAATCTATGGAGGCATTTTCCACCAGTCATGACAGCTGCCATGTCGTATGGTAAAAAATATGAATTTCTAGCAGAAAAATACATACATGAAAGATTTTATTGCAGAAGATGAAGTTTTGAAGGAACTGGGGTTAGTTCTGCATACAAATTATCCATGTTTTGCTACAAGTATTGATGAGCTCGTCAGGACATGTGATGGGGAATTAGATCGTAAAGCGATTCCAAGCGTAACTTAGTGAGTCTACGACTAAATATTCAGTCCAAACATATTCTGACCAAAACTCACCTAACTGATAATCAGTTAATATAAGGAACAAAAAAAGGGATAATATTACATACATAACAATGACTGAATAAGTATCATTTACATATGTTAACGTAAGGAATATTACATAAATACTTTGAAACTCTATTATTGTCATATTTATTGCCAACAGTATTAATACAGGTAATAGAGAATTTTGCTTTGCAAAATTAGGCAGGAGTTATTTTGTTGCATGGATAGTTGCAGTCTGACGTACTCAACCTAAAAACACAAAATACTTACAAAAATGGCGAACGGAAGTGCCGCCATTTTGTGAAAAACCGTTTGGGCCTGTATCTCCGTAACCGTGCACTTTAGGCGAACAATTATCAGGACCTTTTTTTATAGATAATTGAATTTCCTATCTTTTTCATCCAATAATTTTCTCCGTAGCACTTACCGTTCACGACTTATATTATTATTACTTTTTGTTTATTCACTATTATACCGATATCTCATTAAATAATTGTTTAAACAATAAATTAATCGAATTAAAACTTTCAAATCGATTGATTTTCCACAACTTTTATTCGAAACTTTTTTCTCTAAAGTTAATATTTTTGAAGTTACAACGCGTTCAATGTCGTTCTACAGAGTTCAAGGTTATTAAGAACGAAGTATGCATAGCGTAATGATGTAGCGAATCCGATACATAATACAAAAAAATTGATTTTAGAATTTTTTTGATTTAATAAATAAATAATAATTCAAGTTCTTACCTGCAAGAAATAGCGAATACCCATTAAAAATTTTTCTTTGTATTTTCGTTTATACAATTTAATATTACTATAATTAATTTAAAAACTACTACCATAATTACACACGCAAATAAAAAAATGGAATATTTATTGAAGAATATATGTGAAATTTATTTTTACAAATGTACACCAAAATAAATCATATGTCTTCTCTGACTCTTTGGCGTTTCGAGGGTGGTGAATTTTCGATGTTGGTTACATTCTCCTCTTCCTCTTCGTTATCTTCGTCAGTGGCATATAAAGATTGTAACGCCTCTATTAATTTGTGGTTAGAATCATCACCAATATCTTCATCGATGTCGCACAATTCTGTGTTGTTGACGATTACTTTCAGCTGATTAGTGCACGTTTTCTCTGTGCAGTTCTCACAGATAACCGTACAGTCCAATACTGCTTTTTGGCACCCACAGGCTCTGCCACAGCCAGTTCTGCATTTGCATGAATGCACTCTAGTTGATCTCCCACATACAAGACGATTGAAATTAACGTGTTGTAACTTCGAAAATATTAACTTTAGAGAAAAAAGTTTTGAATAAAAGTTGTAGAAAATTCATCGATTCAAAAGTTTTATTATAAACAATCTATTGTTTGAACATTTATTTGAAGAGATATCGGTAAAAAAGTGAATAAACAAAAAGTAATAATAATATAAGTCGTGAACGGTAAGTGCTACAAAAAAAATTATTGGATAAAAAAGATAGGAAATTTAATTATCTATAAAAAAGGTCCCGATAGTTGTGGGCCTAAAGTGCACGGTTACGGAGATACAGGCCCAAACGGTTTTTCACAAAATGGCGGCACTTCCGTTCGCCATTTTTGTAAGTATTTTGTGTTTTTAGGTTAAGTACGTCAGACTGCAACTATCCATGCAATAAAATAACTCCTGCCTAATTATGCATTATGGACACGAGTAGCTGGCTCCCTATTACCTGTACTATATATTACGGGACAGACTAATTTTGTATGAGGATGTTATTGGACCAGGGATTTTTGGCAGGACATTTAGTCTTGCTGTCAACTTAAAAAAAAAACTCAATTCAATTATAGTGTGTTTTATTATAATTCATCACATAGAAAAAGTGCTCAACTTAACATGTGGTTTTTCAAAATTTACTGAAGAACATATCATTGTAAATATTTTCGAAATCAAAGGCAGTAATAAAATTAGACATCTTTTAGAAAGAATTCTATAAAATTTCTTCTTCCAATAGCTCTTTCAACATGAATTCTGGCTTTTGCAATTTTTTTTGTAATCCTTTCCTCTTCAGCTGTAAGTTTATCTCTTTCCATCAAGAACGGAGGTACATACACTTCAACACCCATTTCATCACATAAATGTCGAATCAAAAAACCTCTGTCGGCCAAAATCACATCATTTTCCTCTAGAAAAATCCTAATATCACTCTTTTCAAATAGTTCGACATCTCAAATTGCGCCTTCGAAACCATCACTGCAGTAAATAATAGCTCCACTAGGACAAATCATAACCAAGGATTTAATGGTATTTGAATGTTTATACGAAGAGAAAGTATTTGCTTGATGTCTGAAATTTGAAGGTATTTCCATAGATACTTCAGTTGCATATAGAACAAAATTAACATTTTCACTATCAAAGTTCTTGAAACATAATGGCACCCTTTGTATTTTTCTACGCTCAGAAATCTGATCCCCATGAATTCTAATTATTTGGTGATACATAAATTGAACCCAAGTAAAAAATATCACAGCTACATATGATTTACTTAAATTAAAAAAATATGACATTACTACTAGAGTAAATCCTCTTCTCAATCTAACGAGTGTGAATGACAATTGATATTTATGAGATATTTTTGAAATAACACTATTACATTCGATATTGTGTTTTCTGTTGTATTCATTCTTGTATGAATATTTCAAACTACTCATTACGGTTTCATCCAGAGAGTTAAACAACAAAGCTTCAAACTGTCATAATTCTAGCCCAGAAAAATATTTCTTCAAATTTTCATAAGCAAATTTATTCTTATTCAGAAATATGCCTCCAGCAGATTGTTCACCATCATCTGTAGAAACTTCAGTTTCTGATTGTTTGACACTTTCACTTGGTAAATGATCCCAACGATTATCTTCTATATTTCCATTATCACCAATATAATTGTGATCATGTAGATGATAGTCATGCATATGATCACTATCTTGAACTACTTCATCTTAATTAGCTGCTACCAGAGGCGAGTCATCACCAGTATCATTTGGTGGACAAACGAGTGAACTCTCAGAATGTACCATGGATTGTGAATTATCTGAATGTCCACTGATGCCCACTTCTTCATTTTCAGAAACTTCCACAAATTCGGCAACCTCAATTGGCTCTATTCGAAACGGCGAAGGATCTGAAAACCCTCTTACAAAACGAAAGTATTTCTGTTGATCTTGTCGATGGTCAGTTTTTTGTTTCCACAAAGTTCAATCCAGCGCAGACACTTCACAAGGTTCTTCTTTGGTTTAGGAAACGGATAATATTTAACTTTTCTGGATTTGATACGACGTGAGTTACTTTTACAGTTATTGTAAACACAATAGTAAACCATTTTCTGGAATTAGTTTCAAAATATACACTCCTTCAAGACACAAACAGTTAACTGATCTATTACTGAATACGATACATAATGAATGAATACGACATTACGACATAACACATAACGACAATAAAATTACATATTCTTCTTCTTCTTCTTCATGTACTGGTGACACGTGACGGTAAAATGACAAGATTACCACTATTAAACAACGCACAAACGTAAAATTCACTAGGATTTTTTATTTTTGTCCATATCAACTTTAATATTTCGATTCATAGATCCAGGAACACCCAGAAATCTATGAAATTAAAAATTATATCTGTTCCGACTATGAATTATTCCGAAGAAGGCCTAGAAAATGTCAGTCGATTTAGACCCGAAAATTTTATAGTGGTAACACTGAATAGGGGTACTGGAATCGTCCATTGATGAACATTCCATAAAATGGGTTGTATTATTCAGGTTGTTATAATTCATTCAATATTAATGAGAGATAGCATTATGGTCACATTATCGTTGCGAATGTAATCAACAGATCCTATGGATGATTCGATAACAATCACAAATATCTCGCAAAAAACGGAGAGCATGCAGCACGACAGCACAACATATTCCAGTCGGCCGAATCAAGACGATACAGTCGACAAGAAATAGGTAATGTTGGATCAAGAAAAAAAGTTGATAGTTCCGTCTCCTCTGATAATAGGTCTATGGTTGTTTCCAAGATTGTTCAATAAAGAGTACAAGATTATCGAAAAATTATATGAACAATATTTTTCTGTGTAAATATCATAGACTCGATGAATCTTTTTCCCATGATCTATTTTACAGAAATTGTCTGCATCTTGAAGTCTTAGTATATTCTCAGAGTATTAGAAATCGTCCATTTCAAATATGTATAACATGTCTAGAATATTTCAATCATATTGTGATAATGTTCTGAGAATATTCAATTATTCTCGGAGGATATTCTATGAACCTTCTATGAATGAAACTGTGCTGTCTTGGACCTGACTAATAGGGCCTAGTTATGCATTACCATCACAATTTCAATAACTATCAACTTTCCTTATCATAAAATGGAATTGAACCAATAAGGGAATTGAATATTTGAATATGATTGTAACTGGATGGTAAAACTGCATTGATGATTCGACAGCAAGGCTCGCTCAAGTTTGAAATGATATGCCTCAGTCTTCGTTTGTGTGTCGAGTCGAACGTGTGTATTGTTTCTACGTGCCCTTGAAATGCCAAAGCATAAACGACGTCGTAGTCATTCTCGGGATGATGATGATTGGATAAAAAGGAAATTATCAGACTTGCAGAAGCAGTCAGATGATATGGACAGAGCCAAGTTGGACTCCAAGCGTCGTAAGCGAAAACGCCGTTCTAGCGTTGAGTCAAATGGAAGTCCGATGTTGCCAGCAACTCGTCGACTCGCCACTCTATTCAGGGTGCTTTCACGGAAAACCAGGACCGTAAGTGACATCTCACTACCATCGATGTTTCTTTGGCGAAACATTTCAGTGAACTACGGTTGTTATTGGCAACAACCTTCAGTGTGTTTTTGGCAACGCACTTATTACTAGAGTTCTTTTGGTAGACTCGCATAATTCTCATTTCTCATGATAATATTCCTTAGTTTTCTATTGGTACATGTGATAGAAATACCTTTTAAATGATTAAGGCTTTGTTCATCACAAAACTCTAGTGACAGAACAAAGATTAGAAAATAAGGGAAAACGTCATAAAAGTACTTGTCATAATAACGAAACTAACCGAACAGAGCCGTACTAACACCACACTCTTCCTCCCATTAATAATTCATTTCGTACTTCTTGAACCTCTCTGGTAAACGACGTTGCCTAGTCAATTGATTGCGGTTGCTGTACTGAGAAGTCGACGGAGAATCGGGGGATGAGTCGGAGGAGACAGAATCTTTTAAGGAAACACTGTCTTTGTCTTTAGAAGGCATTGGAATAGTTTCATCACATGGATTTCCAGATTCTTCAACCTCTGAAATACTCTTCGAGTCTTGGTCTTGATTCGAGTTTGCTTCATCATTCGATGATAGATTGAGATTCCGGTTGCGTGCTGCTCCCGTCAGAAGGGGCAAAATGTTTCAATGACACAGTTGTCTCCCTTCCATCTTCCAGCCTGACTCGAGCGTAATTGGGATTATCATCGATCAGTTCTACTTCTTCTACCAACGGGTCGTACTCACTCAGTCGAACGTGCTTTTTCATGAGAACTTTAGTAGTAGGAATCAACCAGGATGGCAGTGAGCAGCCATTAGCAGATATTTTATTATGAACAAAAATATATTACAGTTTCCTGTATGATTTCCACTTACAATGGGTTTACAAAACCGCGACACGTGTTTCACTATTACAATAGCTTCTTCAAGCAAGATAAATGAATCACTATTCTATAATACGCTATTGATATCCAAGTAGGTCGAACGTCCCTTACAATAAAGGTCCGACTTAGGTCCGATATTCGACCCGTAATTTGTCCAAATACTAATTAATTACATATGAAGATTATTCCTAGAAATAGAATTATTGGCCGGGAACATATTCAACAATGGGGAGTTATTTCAACCTGATCATTCAATGAATATTCTGAATTTTTTCCTCTATTGATTTCCAAACTTTCTAGAAGGTTAAGTTTCCAACCTTTCTGCTCAAAATGCCTTATTTTGAACTCGTGGTTGAACTCATGACCTTCCAGAATGAGGTGACTTGCATAAGTAGAATTTGTTTTTCCATTCAAAAAACTAGTTCTGTGCTCTCTTAGGCGAGTGTTGAAAGATCTTTCCGTTTGGCCTACGTAGTACATCGGACATGACCCACATGTTAATTCATAAACTCCTGATCTTTGTGACGATTCATTTTTGTCTTTATTATGTTTGATAAATATCCTCAATTTATTATTAGTACGAAATGCTGTATTAATATCATTATTTTTCAAGAATCTAGAAATATTTACGCTTGGTTGGCCTAAATAAGTTATGGTTCTGTGAGTATCCGGCTCGGTATTGACTACTGGATACACTAACTTGAGAGCTTGACTATGTAATTTCTTCCTCACAAGTGAGTCTATTAACTGACCCTCATATCCATTGTTAATCGCAATCTGCCTTATAATATTAAGTTCATTAACATAATTCACATCAGATAAAGGGACATTCAACAGTCTATGAATCATACTATTGAATGCGGCCACCTTATGCTGATATGGATGACACGAAGTATTGTGAATAACAATGTCCGTGTGGGACGGTTTACGGTAAACCGAAAAATCATGTAGGTGAGTTATTCTTGTGATAGTCAAATCCAAATAGTTAATTGCACTATTTTCTCCCATCTCCATAATAAAAATAATGGAAGAGTGGAGACCATTCATGAAATCGAGACACTTGGTTAGCTGTTTGTTCGTTTTATTATGTTTGAACATCCGCTCATGGGGAGGAGTTTCATTTGTCGCAGTGCATAGGAGAGATCTTATGGAATGAAGAGCATCTAGGAGCATCACTTGAGAGCAAGCGTGATAGTCCTCCAAATAGTTCCATTTTCGCGTTCTATTTGTCCATTACCGGGGGGATTATGAGGAGTTGACATAGATGTTGCTACACCGCGTGTATGAAGAAATTCTTGGATTTCTTTGAATATGAAACAGGCGCCTCTGTCCGTGTGAACATAGGAAGGAACACCGGATAAAGGAAACAAATCAATGAGACAATCAATAACAGTTGACGAACACATGTTTTCACAAGGGGACGCAAATGGAAATCTGGATAGTAAGGAGGTACCTATTGCGAGATTTGAATGGAAGAAATCCATGCTGATTCGTTCGAACGGATGGGTGGCCTTGATGAGAGAGCAATTATCGTTTTATGAATTTGAAGTCGTCATCGGAATGTTTCCGGGATTTCGTGATGAGTGATTCAACCAGTTAGGTACTGGAAAAGTAGGGGGGGTTCTATTCTTGCTGGGGCTAGATAGCAGACCGTCAAAGGTGGTTTAGATCCTCCGAAGGCAAATTTCAACTCCGAATTTTGTTTCAATAAATCGTGACCAACGATTACATTGGCACATAAATCTGGGAGTACATTCAATTTGGCATAATTGTAAAGGTGCCCTAGTAAGTCGAGTCATGCCAAGCAATAATTCGAAATTCTAGAATTGAGAGTTGATGCCATAGAGACAGAACCTGATGTTGGATACATTCTGAAACGATTGTGATAGAAATACCTTTTAAATGATTAAGGCTTTATTCATCACAAAACTCTAGTGACAGGATAAAGATTAGAAAATAAGGGAAAACGTCAAGAAAGTACTTGTCATAATAACAAAACTAACAGAACAGAGCCGTACTAACACCACAGTACATGGCTGCACATCACTCAATCTTCCCCTTTTTTTTAGACCTTTCCGGAGATGAACTGGATATATTAAACGACGTGCATGGGAAGGAGGAAAATGTTAACCCCACTGTTGTGCCAGAGAATGGCCCTATTGTGAATGACTCACCTTTGGGAGAAGATCTGTTGCAGCTATTAGGTACTGAGCCAATGCCGACATCTACCAAGGGGCCGCCTGTACATCAGGCAATTATGTCTCGTTGGACAGATATCATAAAGGTTGGCCTGATCGACGACACGAAACAAACACTTCTTGGGAAATATTCTGTGCCAGAGAACCTACCTACTTTGGAAGTTCCTAAGCTCAATCCACAGGTCAGTGCTGCCATATCATAGCAGGTTCTGCAGCGTGATTCTCGTATGTTCCAAAAACAGGTACATCTGGGAGCTATTGTTTCGGCAGTCGGAAAGGCACTTTCTTTATTACTGATTGAAGATGGGGGAGAAAATAAACAATGTATTCAATTGTTGAGTGATGCTGGTCGACTTCTCTGCGATTATCATCATCGAGCGATGATAACTCGTCGTGAACTTAGCCTTATCAACATAAATGAAGACCTGAAGGACACCCTGTCCAATGCTTCCGTAGATCAGTTCTTGTTTGGTGAAACCTTGGAGGATCGTGTGAAGGCAGCTTAAAACCGAGAGAAATCAAGCCTAGACCTCAAACCAGTTAAGCCGTCGAAGAAACCTTCGAGCTCTTTGACCTTCAGAGGTCCACCCCGATCATCAACGGGGGTAAGGGGTGGACGTCAGTACCAGAAGGCTCCCACTCGGTATCGCAATAGCAACTCGGTATCACGAGCGTTGCAGGGAATTCGCCCAAGACGTCCGACTGACGATCGTCAGAGCTTCCACAAAGCAAGGGGGGAGAGGCAGCCACCCCACACCTCTTGAATACTAAGGTTGGTACTCATGCTGGTAGACTGAGTCTATTTTTTGATGAGTGGTGCAACATAACCTCCGATACAAACGTATTATCTTACGTTAAGGGACTCAGGTTGCCTTTCTGATTTATTGAATGATCAGGTTGAATTAAATAACTCCCTATTGTTGAATATGTTCCCGGCCAAGAGTTCTATGTCTAGGAATAATCATCATATGTAATTAATTAGTATTTGGACAAATTACTGGTCGAATATCGGACCTAAGTCGGACCTTTATTGTAAGAGACGTTCGACCTACTTATAGAATAGTGATTCATTTATCTTGCTTGGAGAAGCTATTGTAATAGCGAAACACGTTTCGAAAACCCATTGTAAGTGAAAATCATACAGGAAACTGTAATATATTCTTGTTTCTGTAGAAAACCTATTCAAACAATTTCTCCTACGGAACCCAATTGGAAAACGGCTGAACTAGCTAACCTACAATATTCCATCTCGAACCTTATGAAATTAGGTGCTATTTCGGCTGTTCAACCATGTGAAGGTCAATTTATTTCAAAAATATTTTTGGTATCTAAACCAGGCGGTGGACACCGCCTAGTAATCAACCTCAAACTTTTGAATCGCTATGTAAACTGTTCCCATTTTAAATTGGAAGATTTTTAAGACCTTGAGGTGAACAAGAAACCAGTTTTCTGCTAATTCTTCAAAGATATGTACCTTTCACGCCAGTTGAATCGACTCTGTTAACACATAAATTATCGAGTCTTCAGAATAACAATGTAGTGGAGTAAATTTCGAGAGCTTAGTAATATATAACTTCTTTATTTAGCACATAAGGCTAATTGTTAAAGTAACATATTGAAATATATACAATACAATTCAATTACAGTCACAAATTTAACAAATATATCACACTAAAAATGTAAACATAACCTATACGATAAAAAAAAATAGTAGAAACATCGTAATTCAAACACAGTAAGACATGAACTGAGTAGGTAGGCAAGAGTAATAGTAACAATCATGTATGACATTCGCGTAAAAGTGATATTTTCAATTGTTTTTTGAACGTTGTAATAGTGCCGCAGGTTTTCAAAACATCTTCTAATTCATTATTACGTACTATGCCTTTATGGAAAATAGATTTTTCTGAGCTTTTTTTGTTTTTTGTTGAGACTCGTATATCTGCCCTTCTTCGTGTGTTGTAGTTATGCAAACTGTTGTTCAATACTAATTTAGATGACAGATACGATGGAGCTAATGACATTTTTATTTTATGGATTGAAATCATAGTCGCTTAGTTCGTGAGATAAAAAAAACTGGCGTAGAACCAGACCAGACTCAGTCCATTTCTTCAAGTAGGTGGTAGTGCAAATCACCCTTAACGACTTTGACAGTGGTCGGGAACTTTTAAATTTCAAAAAAATTCATAAAAATGGATTTTTACGTAAAACATGTTTTTTCCGTCTCCACCGCTATATCTCTCACAATAATCGTGCTATCAACCTGATTTTTTCTTAATTGAATAGGATACAATAGCGCTTCTAACGATGTACATTATGACTATAGAATATTTCAAATAATTTTGTTCTAATGATAGAATATTCAATTTTCATATTCTTGTGAATGTAATTTATAGCAATCGATAAACTTTTTAATTTTTCAAAGTTTGTACATATAATATGCGAACAAAATGAAGCCAAAGTATGAAGGAGTTTTTGGAAAAAAAAAACTATATACTCATGTATCACGACAATGATTTCTTCAAAACGGGCTAAAATTGCATTCGCGGGCGCCCGACTCTCTCGTTTCCCATTTCAATGCCTGCCGCCGACTACAGCTGATCCGTTTATATGTGAAAAGAAGTAGGACTCTGATGGGTTGTTATTTATTACCTTCCATTGTTCTCGTTTCAAGTTATTGTGCAATGCTAGTGGTAATTCTTTATCAATCATCGTTCCAAACTAAGTACCATCCTTAAATTTGGTTATTGAACAAATTTGATTGGGACCAAAAACATAATATATATGTACAGAACAGTATTCATTTTTCTGTTGACGAATATAAGTATTGGTAATCTACATCAAAAGTGTTCGAATTTCATCTCCACTACCCCCCTCAAAATCTTTAATGATATTGCTACAAAAACGACATTCACAGTCGTAACATTCAAGGCCTTCTTTGAAACAAAACCACATTTTCGGGAATATCTGAACAATAAATACTCATTGACTGTCTCACAAAATCAGGAATTGGTTTATCGCTTGAAAATATTGGGATCCAAGCGTCATCAGTTGAAGTCCATCCTGAACCATCAGTATCCATGAATGATGTTTCAGTGTTGCTGCTGTACCATATTCTGAGTTGATACATGCACCTGTAATTCAAATGACCAATTGATATATTATTATCATCTCATTGCATGGCATTCCAATTCGCTCACCTTAAGAAGTACTGGTAAAACGCGCCTTTAGTTGGAGGAAGCTCTGCTGATGGTTTGTTTGTTGTCGTTGCTTGTTTAATCCACAGTTCAATTCTGGATTTTTTATCTTCATTTTTGTAAAACAGGAGAACCAATCTTGTAACGATTTCTAAAGCTTCGTCATGAGACAACAAAGGTACTTGTGATAATTTCTTGAGATCGACAATTTTTTTTTAAGTTAAACGCAGATTCCTTTCCAACTTTGAAAAACTACTAGTGTTGTCACAACCAGTAAAACAATGAAGTGCCAAGAGACAAGAACAAATTCTAGATCCTAAACTTTGTACTATTTTTTCAATTTTTTCAATTGACAAATATCGTTTTTTATTACCATGTCCAAGTTGCGTGAATAAATCAGTCTCTTTCAATTCAGAGTCAGAACAAAAAATGTGAATGAGTAAAATGAGTACATCTGTATCAACTGATTTCACCAATATTTGTTCACTGAATTTTGTTCCATATAATGCATGTCAAATTATTCTGGTATCTGCCTCTTCATGTTCGCTGAATAGAGTTTCGGTTATCTTTGTATGATACTTATATAATGAAACGACTTTTTCCGATATTTTAAATCCGCCAGATATCACTAATATTTCATTTTCATTCGAGTACTCAGCAGCATTTTGTGTCAAAAAAATCAAAAGAGATTGTTTGTTTTTATATGATTTCAGAAAATTTCGATATTTTTGCATTTTTCGACTACCAATTACGTTGAAATTTGGAACATTAGGATCTCCGCGTCTCAAACGTTCACTCGTTTTCATAGATATTTCATTGTAGGTGTCAAAAACTACCGTTGTTCGAAGTGCTTGACATCTGCATCCTGCATTAATTACAGCTTTTAAGAAAATTCTACCTAAATCGTTGAAAGTTATAAATTCCTCTTCATTGAGTTCTTGAATGGTTACCATTCCATCTATCAGAAGCGATTGTACAATTGGACAGTCAACGATTGCTTTAGGCTCGTCTTCGATATTTTTGACTGAATCAGATTTAGTTGTCTTCCTCATGGAACCATCGTCATGAAATAAGGATGTTGGTTCTATTGTCAGCTCGTGTGGTATCGTATTCATATCAATTTCATTGACCTGTGCTACACATAATATTCTTCGAAACAATAATTCCGAACCAATGATCACTTCTCCTTTTTCAATCTTCTCCTTAACATTTCCCTCTCTGAATGTCAAAATTTCATTCCTTGACCTAGGGTTCCAGAAATTTATGTGATCGATCTCATTCCAAAATACTTCTTTATTATTCTCAGCGTAATCAATGAAGTTGCCTAGGCTCAGGTCGATATCAGAATTCACCTCCTTTCCCGTACAAATGTTTATTAAAGATGAAGGAACATCGTTAACGTTGAATGGGTTGCACCAATCACGCTCAATAGTGTTAATCATGACTAGTACATTGCTTTCGTTTATTTTCTGTAATTTCCTTCCTTTCTTTGAGTGAATTTGCTTCCGGACATCGCTTCCAAAATAATACAAAAATCATCTCAAAATCTGACTACCTACTGAATATTACAAAATATATAAGTACCCATGAAGTTCTGAGAATATTCTCCTAGCGTGTGTCTGGTAACCATCCAACGAAGTAGGCGCAGAAGGTTTTCGCGAAAATCCAATAATACCTGATCGACTTTTACATTCTTGGTTTATAGATTGTTCCAGAGCCATATCTGAAGCAACGCAATTTAATTGTCTATTATGGGTTTTCTTCACAACAAAATTGCCATGTGCCAAAAAATAGTACATGTCTGGAATTTGCTGCTTCAGATTTTCTATATCAGCTAAATATACCGGAAGCCATTTTGAATATAAATTCCTTCCTGCAGCTGATAGATAGGGTAAAACATCATAAACTGCTGCCAGCTGACTTTCAAAATCCCCATTCCGTTCAGCACTTAGCATTCTCCAAAGTAAATCAATTGTTTTCAAATAAAAGTACCAATACTTGAAAGTTTTTGATGAACCACTACCAAAGTTCACGAATTCTGTTATAATTTTGTCGTGATCATCATCCAATAGTTGAAATTCTCCCAACTCACCGATTGCATCTTCAATTTTTGTTTTTATCATATTGCTGATTTTTTTTCAGATCAACTGTCTAAAATATTTGGTTTTTATTTTCTTTATACCAGTTATTCAATAGTTTGTGAAACAATCGTGACATTGTATCAGCTGCTAATGTTATGCTTCGAATAGCACGATAGTACTGTTTTCCATTGAGCATTAGACAACAAGAGTTCTCTGCATTAATATCTGTTTCGACAATAATATAATTTAATCCACCATCGGCAAAAATGTAGCCAATACTTGCAATAAATGCCATTGTTAGGTGCATTCCATCGAGTTGTAAGGTTACTTTACTAGACAATTCTGGAGGATAGTTCCACAGTATCTCACGAGCCTTAGAATGAATTGATAAATCAGCAGTTATCACGATAACTGATTTAATTTTTCCGCTAACTGTACTAGCCTTAGCATTACATTGAAAATTGTATCGAATTCTGTAGGAGGAGCATTTAAAAATGGGAGGTATGAAATTGTTGAAAGTGGAATATCATTATGAGACAAAATATTTTGAAAATCGCTCCACCCCATGAAGGAATACTCATTCTGGAGAAATTTCAACAATCGCCAAGACATATTAGGTAATGTAGGGCACTTTGAACAAAATATGCGAAAATATCCCATTTAAATTTCTGCAAATTTCTGTTTGTATGTCCAATTATGATTCAGTGAGAAGTTGTTCACTCAACCTTTCGTATAGGTCAAGTGGTCACAAGTGAAAAAAAAGGTAGAAAACCAAATGAAAAATAAATAAATACGAATTGAATTATTTTATTTCAATACATGAATATTCCAAAATAACAGACCAGACATATTTGTTTTCGATATTAATGAAGAGTCGAGTCAAATTCAACCAAATCGATATTAAAGGTCCAGGTATTGGCATATCTTGCTGTAATGTTTTTTACTGGTGATGGTAATATATGAACAACATCCTTCTTTGGAACATAATTGTGTTCTTCAGTTTCGGAGAATTTATGTGTTGCATTGTGTCGTTTGAAAAAACCATTTCATACCCATCTGGGCTTTCTTCAATGGTTTTTGCAACATAGTGTCGAAAAGTTGACATTGTTTTTCCGTATATAATAACAATCCAACAATCACCTACTTTGGGCTCAGTTTCTTCTTCAAGTCCGTTGAAATCTTCAAGAGAATCAGATGATTCGTCAAATTCTATGATTTCCTCATCAGATGATGAACTAGATTCCAAGACTTTTTTCATGATGTTGTTTCGTTTTATCGTAGCTGAGGTACGTTTTTTCTTTTTGTCTTCGCGAATTCGCGCTTCCTCTTCCAGTTCTTTTTTGACGGGAGTATCACTTAAAATCATTGATCGACTTTTTTTGCGTGCAGATGTGTTTGTTTTCCGTGGTGCAGCTTTGGGATAAGGGCGTATTTCTTCGGGGGTGATACATTTTAATGGTCCAGCCCCGCAGTTTTGAAGCAAATTAAGATGAAAATACTATTGATCTTGCAGTTGACGGTTGTCCGTCGGTGTACCGTTTGAAACATTTCTAGTTTTTGGTTGATCTGGGGAACCGTTTTCTTAAATTTCCCAATTTTTTCTTGCACCGGGTCTAAATTTTGAGGCTGATTGACTGGATCCGATCTATCAGTAACATTCTGATCATCAAACGGTTCTATACCAGTGGCTTTAAAACCACTACAAATGTTTTTTTGGCGTGAACGCCTGAGGAAAAGCTTCTCCAACTTTACCTGCTACATCATGTATGGTGATAGGCCTACCAGGATGTTTCACCATCCATTTATCACAAGCAGAGTTATAAAATTTCTTAAAAGGTCCAAAAACACTGACGTCCGAAGGCTGTATTTTATGGCTGCAATGGGGAGATAGCGTTAACATTAGAATGCCGTTTTCTTTGGCAAAATCGAGTGCCACAATGCTTAAGTGACCCTCGTGATTATCTAGGAGAATAAGTTTGGGTTTCACTCTAGTAGGCCTCTCATGTTCTGAAAAATGTTGTAAAAGTGGTAAGAACAACGAGCGATTCATCTAGCCTGTAGGTGTTGCAACACCTTTGCTACCTGGAGGGGCACCATGTAGCATATGTTCCTCGAATGGAACCCGTGGAAAAATGAGGAATAGAGGAACGAATTTTCCAGTAGCTCCAATAATACCCACCAGAGTAACTAGAGTTCCTCGCTCCGCTAAAGTTACTTGGCCGACATTCTTGTTACCCTTCTTGGTTAATATCTTTGGAGGTTTATGAACAGTAGTAGCAGCTGTCTCATCTAGATTATATATATCTTGTCCCTCCAAGTTATATTTAGTTCTGAGCTCTCGCAAATTTTTGAAAAAAAGCTTCAATATTCGTTTTATTAAAACTACTTGCCCTGCTCAAACTGGTTTGTTCAGGAGTTCGTAATGTGAGCTTATACCTTTGACGAAATCCAAACAGCCATTCTTCACAAGCCATGCCCTTTTCCGACCAACTCTCAGCAAAAAGTTCATTGTTTGCCACTGCGAACTCATAAGCCAGAATACGAACTTGTTTACTACTCAAACCGTGATGAATGTCAGAGGCACGTAAAATGTAATCTCTAAGCATGATTTCTTCTGCATATGTAAAAACTGATACATGTTCATTTTTCGGCCGGAAGTTTACTGAATTTAAATCAACATTTCTGCTTTTATCAACAAATCGTTTTGAAGTTATTCGTGGTATTTAAAATCGAGTCGAAGCGCTTCTCACAGAACACCCTTCTTCTAAAACTACTCTAACAGCGTGTTTGAGCTGTTCTTCCGAGTAAGACCTCTGATTAGTAGTGCGCTTTCTAATTCGTGGCATTGTGCATGGATTCTTCTGAAAAGAAGAACAATCAAAGTTATAGGGTCCGAGTAAAGTAAATGCAGGTTAACTGTTCAGTTAACCTCACAAATGGTAAGCAATTGAATTGAAAAAGTCTTGTTTTGAATTGGAATCGTAAATATGTTCTATAAGATGAATGAATGGGTAACAGTAATAAGAATCTTTCATGTCAATATTAGCAACAAAAACTGCGTGTAACTAATTTTGTGACGGTTCTGTAGTCCTCGAGTTTGAAATGAGGCATCTCAATGTAGTTGTAGAGTTGTTTCACGTTGAGGATGAACCTGTATTTGCCATTAAGTTTCAAACTGAGAAAAAAGCTTGATAAAAATTGATGTTTTTCTGTTTAACATTGTGGAATAGCACCTTTATACAAAAGTTCTTCAATGGCCTCATCATAATGTTTTTCCCTTGACCGAGGTGTAGAAACCCGGGGAAAGATTTTTTCATGAGGTAATGAATTAAATGGTATCTTCATACCTTGAATCCAACTCAAAATGGTCAGATTTTTAGTTATACTTTTCCAAAAGCCTGTGAACAATTTGAGACGACCTGCCAATGGGCTCACCTCTGTCAGTATCTGCGGTTGTAGAAGGGTTTGCGCTGTTCCTGTTCTCTTTGCGTGTCCGTCCGATAGGTGGTTTGCTTCTTTTTTGCGATTGAAAGAGGTCGCTGAAAGTTTGAAGACTGGTGACCGATGAGTTTTGGATTCCATTGTGGCGTTGTCCAATTTTGTCTTGAAGTGCCAGGGGTATCCACTTGTTTTTGGGGTTTAATGATCTTAAGGTCTTTTGCAACCTTCTTTAAGGCCTCTGATGAGATCTTGTTCAGCTGTAAGCATATCCAGCCTGAACTTGCAAGTTTTCCAAAAATTGAGTTTTGGAGGATTTAGTAAGGTACAATTTTCGAAAATTGGATATTTTTTCTGTATTACCTCCCTCTGTTCCTTGGCCAGGCCTTCCTTC
The DNA here is from genome assembly GCA_032362365.1 of Zygogramma bicolorata. Taxonomy (NCBI): domain Eukaryota; kingdom Metazoa; phylum Arthropoda; class Insecta; order Coleoptera; family Chrysomelidae; genus Zygogramma; species Zygogramma bicolorata. The sequence goes on from JAVJAQ010003001.1 coordinate 93,894, forward strand.
AGATAAATACTCCACCGTTTTTCTATTTTCTCGTGCAGTGGTTCACTTTCCTTATTCCGTCCCACGGGATTCATTCCAAGGAGGTCGAAAAACTTTTGTGTTGCCCCGTTCTCCGTAACATCGACACGAACTATATTCTCTTCAGGTAGGTCTACTACCTCCCCAACTTCCCCTATAGGTGGTTCAGGTTGTTCTGATTCGGTTCCGTTCCGTTTTGAAGGGGATCATCAGCACTTTGTCTTGCGTTACTTGTTCCATGATAGGCTCTCGAACAATGATTTCCAATATGTGGCAATCTTTCGGCGATTTTCCCTCGAAGAAGTGAAGCATGCAGTTGTCTGATAGTATGAAGTTCTCGGTGCAGTAGTAGATCTCTTCGAGATAAGGACAGTCTTCTTCCTAGAACTGGACGTGTTGCAAATTCCGTGCCAAATATGGGTATTTGGGGGAAAACAATTTATGATTTCGGATAACGGGATACAGATGGTAAAACACAAAGGATTCCGGCTTTACGATAGGGATATGTATTGCAAAAATCAATGTGTTATTGACAAAACTAACTTGTGTGCCCAAAAATTGGTAGAATGTGAGAGTATTTTCAAAATTGGGAAATTGGTTTTTATTATATATTTTTATTAAATATTCTATCATTTCATCAAGGGAACTCGATATTATTGAGTTGTGAAGTGTATTGAGTTTTGAGAACATAATTGCATTTTCAATATTGTCTAGAAAATTTATTAGACTTTGACGATCTAAATTCAGCTGCAATAAAGTTCCTTGAAAGCCTAGATAGGTATCGACATTTTTTATCATATCGCACACCTAGATCTAAACAGGTATCAACTCAAAAAAGCTTATTTTTTGGAGAAGACGAAAAACTAATTACTGTATTCCTGTACGCAAAAAAAAAATTTCTGTAAGTTATGTATATGAAATCCTCTTTTCTGATTAGTCAGTATCTCATAAAATGCTGACACTAGATAGGTTATATAAACGTTTCAGGGGGGGGAAAAAAAGAAGTGTGGTGAGTACGATGGTGAGAGAAAAAAAAAAAGTGGGTTAATCGAAAGAAAAGTGTTTTTAAAAAATGGTTCAAGGGGCAGGAAAGGAAATGGGGGGAGAGGGGAGGAAGGGGGAGGAGGAAGGACCGGAAAATTATTAGGTATAAATTGTTAATAAAAATTAAGAAAAAAAGTTTCCCCCCCCAACAACCCGCCAAAAGGACGGGCCGGACAGCCCAGGGGGGGGGGGGCGAGGGGGGGGGGCCCGGGACAGTTGTGGTGGTAGGGGGGGTTTTGTTGTGGTGGTCCGGGGTTTCTTTTGGGATTTTTTGTGGAAGTGGGGGGGGAGGGTTTGGGAAAAAAAATTTTTTTTTGTTATTGAAAATGAAAGTGGAGAAGAGAAGAAAGGAGGGAAAGAGGGGAAGAAAAAAGGAAAGAGAAAGGAAAAGGGGAAATGATAGGAAAATGGAGAAAGAGAAGGGGAGAACAGGGAGGATTGTGGTGTGAGTATTTGATTAAAAAAAAAAAAAAAAAAAACAAAGAAAGGGTTGGTTCATACGGGGGTAAAAAAGAAGCTAATAAATTATTTTATTCGGTGATTTTAGGCCCTCATTTTATCCCACCAAAAAAAAAGGTTCAGGAATATTTTTTTGATTAACCCCTGCCATTATTTTTTATTATTTTGAACATTATTTTTCACGAGGGTGGTTTTGGTTCGAAGTGCTGTGTGGAATTCTGGTTTTGGTGGTGGGTTGGTGGTGCATTGGGTCAACGGGGTTTTTTGTGCACATTTTTTTTTTTGTTTTTTGTGACCCCCCCCGCTAGCCCATCTTCTTTTTTCTCTTTTTTTTTTTTCTCCCTCCCCTTCCCCCCCCTCCCCCCCCACTCTTTTCCCTCTTTTTTCCACTTCCCCCCCCCCCCCCCCACCCCCCCCCACCCCCCCCTCCCCTTCCAAAAAACACACCCCCCTCACCCCCACACTAAACAAACCTCACACCCCCCCAAACACAAAAAACAAAAAAAAAAAAAAAAAAAAAAAACAAACTGATCCCAAAACCCCCCCACCACCCCCCCCCCCCCAACAACCCAAACACCCCCCCCCCCCTCAAACCCAATCCACCAAAACCACCCCCCAACACCCCCCCCCCCCCCCACCCCCAATCAACCCACCCACACACTCCCAACAAAACAAATAAACAAAACCCACCACACCCCCATCTACAAATCAACTTAACAACAAACAACACCCCACCCACAAAACCTCCCCCCCCACCCACCCCCCCCCAACCCCCCAACCCAAAACCAAAAAAACCAAAAAAAACAAAAACCAACCCCCCCCCCCCCCCCCCCCCCCCCCCACCCCCACCCCCCCCCCAACACAAACCCCACCCCCCCCCCCCCCCCCTTCCTCCCCCTAACTCCCAACCCCCAAACCCCAACCCCCCCCCCCCCCCCCCACCCCCCCCCAACCCCCCCAACCACCCCCACCCCCCACCCCCCCCCCACCCCCCCCCCACTCCCTCCCCCCCCCACCAACCCCCCACCCCAACCCCCCACCCCACCCCCACCCCCCCCCCCCCCCCCCCCCCCCCCCCCCCCCCCCCCCCCCCCCCCCCCCCCCCCCCCCCCCCCCCTCCCCCATCCCCCCCCCCCCAACCCCCCCCCCCCCCCCCCAAACCCTCCCTCCCCCCGTACCACACCCCCAAAAAACAACACCCACAAACCTCCCCCCCCCCCCTCCCCCCCCCCCCCCCTCCCTACTCTCTACCCTTTCTCTTTTAATCTCTCTATCTTCTTTCTCCCCTCTTTCCCCCTCCCCCCCTCCCAACTCAAATCTAAAAATTGAAAATGCCAACTCCCCCCCCCCCCCTCCCCCCATCACACTATTTCATCCTCCTTTACTCCTCCCCCCTCCCTCCTCATCCCCATCCCCCCAATCCAACCCCCCCCCCACCATTAATATCTCCCTCTTATTCTCCCCCCCCCCCTTCCCCCCCATCCCTATCCTAATAATATAATTATAATCCCATCCCAATACCCCCAACCCCATCCCCACCAAGAAAAACAATAAAACAAAATCATCCCCTTTTCATCACTCTCACTTTTGCTCTTTATCTATATATTTTTTATTTTAATTTTATTTTTTTTTTTTTTTCTTTTTTTTTTTTTTTTGTTTAAATTAATTGATATTTATATTTATTTTTTTTATTTTTTTTTTAATATTCTTTTTTTTAAATTTCCTTTTATTCTCATCCCCTTCCTTTTTTTTCTTTTTCTTTTTCTTTCTTTTCTTTTTCCTCTTTATTCTTCTCATTCCTTATTATCATCAATCAATGTTAATGTTTATGTCACGGGGGTTGTTATTGTTGATTGTTTTTTTTTTAATTTTTATTTTCCTGAACCTCTTACCTTTACCCTTTCTTATTTTTTTATTTTTCTAATTTATAATTTTATTTTTACATCTATATCCATTTCCATACCTACCCCTTATCCCCCTCCCACTTTAAATTATTACATTTCGACTTCTTATACCTAAAAATAACAATAACTATAATTAAAATTATCCATATTATTATTATTATAATTGCAATAAAAATAAGAATATAAATGTAAATATAAAAATTTTAAATTTATTTTTTTATCTTTTTTATTATTATAATTATAATATTTCTTTTGAAAATAAATTAATTAATAAAATAAAAAAAAAAATAAAAAAACTGACAAAACTCACTTTTTTCCTTTTTCCTCTTGTTTTCCCCATTTTTATAATTAAGATAAAAATAATCTAAATGATAAAATAATCAATAATTCTTTCTTTTGATTATCCTCTTCTCTATTGATTGTTCCGAGGTGCCCTGTACCCTCCGGACCCAAGAAATCAGGTATGGCCGATTGGTATTGAGTATTTAATGATAAAAAATTTAATGAAAGATAAATTATTCCCAACTTTGACAATCTACTAATTACAGACATAATGGGTAATCTATTCAAATTTTTTTATTTTTCTTCTTTCTTTCTTTTTTCTGGGTTTATGAGATTTATATGAAAGAAATTTATTTTAATTTTTTATATTGTAATTTTGAATATGTTAGATTTGAGTTTGTTTTAATGACCTTCGGATCCCCGTTCCCCAAAGCAATGTTTCAAATTTTAAAAGATTTAATTTTTAAGATATTACGTATTTTTTTATATCTTGTTTTCATTTTTTATATTTTCATTTTTTCCACTTTCTCACACTTCCATCTATTATATTTAACCCTATTTTATGATGAATTGAATGTTGAATATGTTAAATTTTAATTTTTTAAATTTGATTTTTTATATTTAATTGTTATTTTTTTTTGTCATTTTGTAAAACCTAACACTAATCACATAAAAGATAAAAAGAAAAATAAAATAAAAAATTTTACTATCTCTATTAATTCTTTTATTATTTTATTATTTTTTTGTTTATTTTGATTATATGATTATTTCATATAAACAATTCCCATTTCCCAATACTTAATACTCGATGTTTGAAAAAAGAAGTACGCTTAATTTTTTACTCTTTTTGTTTAATGAATTTAGAAATTTAATAACAAATATTATTTTCCCCCCTTCTTATTTTTCTAAATTTTTTTTTTTTTTTTTTCTTCCTTTTTCTTTCTTTTTTTGTATCGTTTTGTTGCGTTTGATTGTAGGTTATTGTAAGGATATTCCATTTTCTTCAATATCTTTGACTCTACTTGAACAAAATTAATCCAATTTATTCAAAGATATATTAATAATTATTAATATTTATTAATTTTTTTAATTTTTTTTATTTTTTTTTATTTTTACTTTTTTTTCCGATCATTACCCCCTTTCCCCTCTTTTTATCTCTATTTATCATTAATCACCATTAGTTAGATTTCGTTTGAATTTGGTTGAGGATGGATATGAATGTATATATAGGTATAGAAAGAAAAAGAGGATGATGTTTGTTTATCCTTACTTGTGATGTACCGAGTTGTAAATAAATAGATATTAGTTGATTTTAATTATGTTTGATATGGACGATTCTGAGGTATTTGTTGATTTTTCTTTTTTTTTTTTTGTTTTGATAGAATAAATAAAAAAGACTATTTCGGTAGATATCGTTAACATTATTATAAACCTATATGCAAAAAAAAACGAAAAAAAATGAATTTAAATTTTATTATTTTTAGTGCTCGTTCCCGCTCATCAAAAAGAAATAATTATAATTAATCGGAATGAGAAGGAAAAAGAAAAAATCACAATGAATCGGAATCAGAAGCAAACAGAGATAAATCGAATTAATTGGAATGTTACTCTCCCTCATTAACAATCTTAAATTTTCCAATTTCCAATTTCCCCTTACCCTTTTTATAAATTCAAATACTTTTTTTTTTTTTTATTGACGATTTCTCTCCTCTCTTCCATCTTAAAAAACAAATAACAATTTACAATTCCCGATTTTAATTTTTTAATTTCCTATAGAAATCGAGAAAATGATAGTTTTTATATTTTTCTTGAATCCTTAAACCCCTTATCAACTTTTGTTTTTTTTTTTATTGAAGAATGTACGAATTCTTTATTGCTATAATCCATAAAAAATTAGAATTATTATTTTTTAATTACTCCTATCTTCCTTTCTTTCTTTTTATATTTTAAAAAAAGAGGAAAAAAATAAAAAAATAAAATAAGAGTAAAAGAGCAAATAGGGGAATAGGGGAATAAAGGTAATAAAAATATATTTTTTTTTTATTTATTTATATGCTTCTATACTTATCGAATTATATAAATATATGTATATATGTGTAAAATTTGAAAAATTGAAAAATTCACAATGTCCCAATGTTCTAATGTTCTCCTCTTCACCTATTTTGGTTTTCACTTTTTTATATTTATTTTTTTCCTTTATCACTTTATATTTTAAATTTTTTAATTTTTTTTTTTTTTTTTTCCCTTTCTCCCCTCTCCCCCTCTCTCCCTCTATTATTTTAGTTGTTTTATTTGTTTTTTTATATTTTTATTCCCTTCTTTCTTCCCTTATTCACGTATCCGGTACTTCGGTAAAGAATTTCAAAATTGACGAATTTTTTAATTTTTTTAATTTCATATTATCATATTTCCCCCTTTAACCTCTCAATATTTATATTCTCATTGTACGATTGCCTTCTTGCTTTCTTTATTAATTGAGGAATTTAGAATTTTAATGTTTGAATCTTCCAATCACCCAATCAATATTATATTATTTTTTTGGTTTTTATGATTCTATCATTTTATCGATTCATTTACTAACTTTATTCAATTTCACTTTATTTAATGAGTTTAGATTATATTAGTTTTGATGATATTTCTTTTGTTTATATTTAGAAAGATTCTCTGGATATAGAGAGAAGGAAGGTGGGAGTAGAAAAGGATAGAGAGGGAGGGAAGGATGAATAAAAAAAAGATAGTTATATAGTTAATACTGATAGAATGAATAGTGCTGCGGGTAAAATTGATGAGGGGAGATTGATTAATTAATTATTAAGAATAAATATAATTTTATATAAAGGTGTGTGAAAAAAAGGATGGAGGGTTTAAGATAGAATAATATAAATCAAAATATAAAAAAAAAAAAAAAAATAAAAAAAAAAAAAATATTTAGGAGAAAATTTTTAAGTTTATAATTCTCAAGCTTCTACCTCTCTCGGTGCTGGGGGGCAGAGGGAAGAGGATAAATATTACTATGCTACCTTATCATTTCCTCCCCTCCTCCCTTTCTCACGAAAGAACACCTTTTCAAAATCCCTCATTTTTTAATTTTTTTGATCTACCATAATTAGTCTGTCCTACTAAAAAGAATAAATAGAATTGGTTTAAAAAAAGTTTATTTTTTTAAATGATTTTTTATTCTTTCCATCCCTTTATCTATTTGATCATCTAACATACATATTTTCTTAATTGAAAGAAAAAAATATAATTTATTAAATAGAAAACTTATTAATTCAATAGGAGGAAGTATGAATTTGGTTGGTGGGACAGGAGAAGAAGGAGTTGGTGCCTTAGATGACGAGGAGGTGGATAAGCTGGAAAATAAAAAATATCTGTTTCTGGGTGGTTAAGAATGTTTCTTCATGTTTAAGAAGATTTATTACTATCACTACAGATTTGAAGGAAGACGAGAAATTAAGATTAATTGTGAAAAAAAAAGAAAGAATTGTTTAAGTATAAAGAGAATTTTTATTTTTTAGGTTTAAATTTATTTCTTTTTTTATATTATTTTGTGATTGTATTGGTTTGTTATAATATCGTTTTTGATATTTGTGGAGTCGTATTTTTCGATTAAATTTTTCGTTATTTGTTTACGTCTTTTATTTGGTCGGTTTAAATAATGTAGGGTTTTTATATTGGGTATATTAATTTTGAATTGTTTGTTGATTTGCATTTGTTTGGGGGTTATTGTGTGTCTACAAGTTTTGATTCTTTTTGTGCTCTTTTTTGTTTTTTTTTTATTTTCTTTTGTTCTCTCTTCCCTCTTCTTCTTCTTTTTATTCTTTTGTTTTTCTTTTTCCTTACTTGCTTTCCATCTTATCGTGTTGGAGCGTGGAGGAATGGGTTATGTGGTTGTATTGTGTTATTAGTGTTTGTTTACGATTTTTATTGAGGATACCTGCGACCAGTGCCAGACTGTGGAATCCAATTGGACTGGTTAGACTCGGATATGTTAGGGACGGTAGATCCTTTTGCTTCATTTCGCTCTTTTAGTTTTGTTGCGGTGGGTGGGGGGAAAGGGGGAGTGGTGAGGGATAGATAATCGATATCCATGTACGTCGATTTTACTTTTCTGTGAGTGTATATTTTTGCACGTGGGTGTTAGATCCCCCGATGACGTTTTCCCTTCCTGGGATTTTCTGCTTTCTTCTCGTTTGGACCGTGGCCGTTCCGGGTTGGGGTAGCGTGAAGGTGCGGGGGAGTGGGATTTTGGGGAGTGATGAAAAATCCCTAGTCTTTCGGCTTTAGGCGCTGGAAACCGCTCTTTATTCTCTTTATGTGTTTTTTTTTTTTTTTTTTTTTTTTTTTTTTTTGTTTTTTGTATTGGGGTGTTGTCTGTGTATTGGGGTGGGGGGTGAGGGGAGATATGGTTGGGGAGGGGGGGGGGGAAATTTTGATGTTTGTTTTGTTTGTGGGGTGGGGGGGTTTTTTTTTGTTTTTTTTTTTGGGTGGGTTGTTTTTTTTTTTCTGTTGGTTGGGTTTTGGTTTCGGGGTGGGGAGGGGGGGTTTTGGTGGGTGCGGTGGGGGGGGAGAGGTTGTGTGGTTCGGGGGGGGGGTGGGGGGGGTGTATAAATTAATGTATTTCAAATACAAGGTCAGGAAAGATGTTGTAAGAATCTCAAATTTCATTCATATACTAGGGCTAAAATGTTGATTTTTGTAGATATTTCTTTTTGCTGAATGAATGTATGTGTATTTTTTTTATTATTTTGACTTGAACCTGTTCTGTTGGATTTAGTTTTGAGTTAACTCTTTTTTGAAGTATCAACATGAACATGAAATATTATGAGTATTTTGTATTGATCATTATAGTCCAACTCTTAGAGCAGTCTGTAACCAACAAAAGAGGAATATTGGCGAATTAGTTAGGAAAAAACAATTCAAGTATTCGAATCAAATAAATTTTCATTCATTAATAATATAAAAAACAACAATGATATTCCTCAAATTATAAAAACACTTGAAATAAACTATATCTAAAATATAATATTGGCACTTTTAGATCACATTTTTTTAAATTGTATGGGCAGAAAGATAAACAGTATAAAAATAATACAGCAGTCAATTAATTATTATCGCCCAGAACGCCTTTATAATAAACATTGTAATAGGATTTCGGAATAACGTTTTTAACAATCAATTCTTTTATGTCTTCTCTTTTTGCATCCGACAATGCCATTTTCCCTGTGTATGCCTGTGTTAGGCCAATTGAAAATGACGATAGATCTGTGGCTGTCCCGGTTTCCCTTGCGCGAAGAACCCGCTTTCGCACACAAGCTTTTCTTTATGCTTCTTCCTCAAATGATGTTTTGTAGAAAAACGTTTCAGGATTTGTTTTTTCAACTTTAAGAATCTTAATGTCATGCCACTCGATCGGATTTCTCTCTTCGTCCATACTGAAATTCGTGCCCCACGATCCTTGCAATGCTTTCACGTCATAAAACTTGTAATGAGTCTCATTTCTACGACTGTGTAAGGTTTCCCCCTTTTTTGCAGTAATAATCAAAGTTTTATACTGCTCTGGTATGCAGATGGGACCGAACTGCAAATATCTTTTGATCTGCTTTTCAATTACCCTATGCACATTATCTCCTTCATTTTGTGAGTGGCCGCGTATTAAAAATTTGTGTGTTATTGACTTGACTCTCAATTTGTTAACGGCATAGGCATATGCAGATAATAAAAACTATTTTTTTTGTTGAGCACCACAATTATCCGAATAGAAAATTATATCAATTTCTTTATTGTGATTCTGGTCTGTCTGAGATTTGATATAGTCAAGTATACAGCTCCCAATCTCAACAGCTCCTCTCCTTCCTTCGGTTTCATCCCAAAAGTAACACAAGACATTTGTTGCCCTCAAATCGCTAATCGTGAAATTGAAGCAGTTTATCCTGGATTTATAAAAGAATAAGGATACTCTTCCCTTAGGAATTTGCAATACAGCTTTGGTTCCATCGGTTATATTTTTGTCATTTTCTTTTTCAGATCTTGCCAAAGTCTTTTCTTTCAGATGCTGTTCATATTCTTGACTTAACTTGTGCTTTTCTTCTTCTTCTTCTGAGTTTTTGTACCTTTCACACAGATCACACTGATCCTTTTTCGGTACGAAAAAAGAAATGTTGAATTCCGTGTTGAATATCCTATTGAATGTTGAAGACGTGGCAAAAGGTAAACCATCAGTTTCACGTACTCGTCTATAATCTCTGTAGATATCGGCCAATGATTTATCACTTGAAATAAATTCGCGAGTTGTTTGGGCTCTCAAGTAGTGAGATTCAATTTTTGGTATACTATTTATAAAATCTATAACGCTTTGTTTGATTTGTGGGTGATTAGTTGGATGATTTTCGTGTTTTCCTCTCATATCAGCTTCAATAGTTCCTGATTCTGCTTTCTTAGAAAGTGCCGTTTTTATCGCTTTATAGCTCAAGTCAAGAGTTGATTTAAAAAATGGCTTGCATACTCTGATTCTGGAACCATCAAATTCAAAATAAAAGGCTGTGTTGAGAGCTCTAAAGTCATTTGTACTTGAATATCGATATTTAGGCTTTATTGTATGTGAGTGTCGTACTACAAACTCTCTCTGCCTTTCAAGATTGCCTAGTTTCCAATATGCATCAAAGAGCTGTTTCCTTGACATTTCATCGATCTCATCTTTGCATTTCAGGCGACATTTTTTCCCACAGGGGGGTCCAATCTTTCTTTCTGGCACTTGTTTCTTCGACTTCGACAGTGACTGGTAGGTTTTACCAGAATTTCTCAACACTTTGGCGACTTTTGATTTCCACGTTGTTGGTTTACGTAATCTTTTTTTCCCCTTTTTTTTCTATCAAGGGATCTACGGCATCAATTCCAGCATTTTCAGGGTTTACTTGGACATGATTATATTCGGTGTCCGAGCTGCTACTGCTGGTGCTAGATGAAGACGATGAGGACGATGAAGCAGATACTACCTTTACTGGTGCTTTACTTTTTTGACCTAGTTGGTAAGTGGGATCCTCATCAGAGTCGTCAATATCACTTTCGTTACTTCGGATTAGTGAAATGTAATAGTTTTGTGTACAAGTGTTCTGTTGTTTAGACGTACTCGGAATAGATTCGTCGTCCACCATGAATAAGCTATTAAGCCTAGACGAGTCTTCATCACGTGGAGTAGTTATAACAGGGGTGATGTTTTCTTTGTCCTCCTCTCCTCTTGATTCTTTCACCATATGCACTAACATTCGTCCACGATTCATTCTTTTTCTGAAATAGAAAATTACCATTTTACTAACTGTAAGGTCCTGTGTACTTCGATTGCATGCATACAGAAGCAATGTAATACAGTCTAAAGGGATCTAATTCAAAAATTTATCAGTGAATACACAACAATATATGTAGTGGCTAGATGAAAATAACAATATATTAAGGTGAAAAAACTCCTAGACTAGTAAAAACCTTTAAATTCATTGTTGTTTGAAATAATTATAGGAGTTTGAAATATGATTCAACTAAACAGATATAACTACGAATTAAAAAATTATGCAACAAAACAGTAACAATTCTAAATGAAAATAAAAAGTTTGCTCACCTGGCCAGCACTAGTGGATCAACCTAAAATGTTTAATTTATTTATTTAGCACCAACTATGAAAACAGCGACAACTTGAAATAATATAGCATCAATATTCAACAATAGGGACACAACTCAAAATAACTCTACTTCGTTTGATACGCGTGCATGCGTTCCTGATGCAATACTGATCACAACTAGCGATGTACCTATTTTGACGGGGGATGATGTACGCACGCCGATTCAACAAAAGAGGACTTCCGTATCATCTAGCGTCGCGTAGTGGAAATATTTTTAATTCTGTTTTATTGGTCGGTGGGTAATGATATGAGCAATTCGACAGTGAGCATAACTCAAAAAATGATATTTTTGAATTACCTCCCTTTAGATCTAGGTGTGCGATATGACCAATTGTTACCTGGGATTTTTCCAAATCTCGTTCCATTTTATCTTGATTCGAATCAAATATTCTGATCGTTTTGTTATAATGTTCGATCAGTCTTTTTGATAAGGAAATTAGAAGATTGACTTCATGGGCTATTTTCTCTTGATTGTTTTCCAATAATTTTATAGCATTATCGTATCGTTCTTCGTCGTCAGAGTATAAGTTGCCAAAAAGCCATTTATTTACTTTACCCATCCCATTTATCAACCCTCTTTTGCTACGAGTCCGAAATGATGGTAATAGATTATCAATCTTTCTTTGAGCAATTGTTATAAGGTATTCGGTCCTAAGCATCATATTCACAGTTAGTCCATGATACGACACGGGATTCGTTATATTCATTGTGGAAATACTTGTTTCCATTGATTTGAAATTCTTCTTCAGATTCTGAATTTGATCAATTACTGTCCCAAGGTCTAGATAGTGTAGAAAGGGTATGTTTGGTATATATAAGTCTAGCATTTCCTAATTGAATGGAGAGGATAAGATTATCAAGGTTGGAGATTTTTATATCTTCTCTACATTGGGTCAGTTGAACAACCAGGCAAAGGAGAAGAAACTCCATCCTCTTGACTATCCGGTAACAATATTTCATCTTTATTATTTCTATGTTTCCTAGCGGAACTTTTGTGGTATGTTACCGATTGAGTTATTAATTTTTTATCCGTTTCTTGATTGAGGGTCAGTTTTTTGAATTTGGGCAAATTCTTGTTACGGGATTTTGTTTTAATGTAAACCTCTTTTTGACCTTTGAACTCTGGAGCATCTGATCTCTTTTCGTTTATTTTAGAAATGAGCTTAGCTTTATTTGCCTCGTTGGTGTTTCGAATCTTTTCGTACAAGTTTTTACTAGTTTCGTTATGATTTTGAACATAGTTTGATATTATCAGGTTATCGTTCAGATCGAACGGATCAGAGTTATTGATATGTCCTTTGATGACTTCGAAAGGCGTGAATTTGGTCACACTATGTATTGAATTATTATAGTTCAGAATTGCGTATTTCATTATTTAGTCTGGAGTAAGGTTTTTATTTTCCTCTCTCAAACAGGGAACATGCTCGATTAGGGTGGAATGGAAACGTTCTACAGGCAAGTTAGAGTTGCTATTTTTCGCGGTAGTAAAGTGTAGTTGAATACAATGTAACGAGCAAAAAGTCCTGATTTTTGAATTCAGTGCCACTGTCACTGGTTATTTTAAGGGGTAATCCGTGGTGGATTGTGAAATTCAATAGGCCTTCTACTATCGATATACCTGTGACTGAATTCAATGGGTACGCTTGACCATATCAGGAAAAAGCATCGATAATTGTCAAATACGCGTGATTGGAAATTCTAAAAACATTGATAGAATATGATCGAATGGTTTGGATGCCGTTGGGGTAAGGTTAAATTTTATGACAGATGGACTTCTGTCGTATTTATTTTTAAGACATGTTTCGCAGCTATTGATATAGTTTTCAATATCCACTG
>JAVJAQ010003003.1:0-16698 GCA_032362365.1 Zygogramma bicolorata
AAATGGTGATTTTTCGCTGAATCACGTATATGATTTTTTCTCTTCAATCTCAATTTTTTTCCGAAACTACGTACTTTCAATTGATAAAAAACTCAGAAGTCATTATAAGAACATGAATGAAGTGAATTATGGAGTAACAACGATTTTTTTCAAAGGGGGGAGAAGAGAGGATGAGTTATTCACAATTTTATTTCATGGAAAAATAGGATCAACATTATTTCCTTCATACCTCGGTCAGTTTTGATGCTATGAACTTTTATAAATAACAAAAATAAAGGATTTCAGAAGGGGTCCGATTAGTTTTTCCCGAAAAATGCATTGGTTTTTAGTTATTCTACGTAGAAACTTTCCATTTTGGCGTTTGAAAATACCAATCAACTTTCAACAAGCAATTATTCAGTTTGTAGTGGGTTTGCATACACCACAAATAAACAATTGCCTTTGTTTCTTCAAACGCTATAATTTTGCTCTCCACAGGTTCATCGATTAGATGCATTATTTTCCAGTTATTCGCGAAAAAGGATCGGAAAACGTGTTTTTTTTTTACTGAAAACCGACAATTTCACTCGTGAATAAGTCGAAAAGTATTGCTTTTCAGAAAAACTCCATTGAACAAAAAGTGCTTAGAATTAGTCAATCTATTGATTTCCACACTTATTTCCAATAAAAAAATTTTCACCCCCAAGAAGGGGTGGCATCCACCCCCAGGGAGAAAGCAACCCTCGGCACGGGGTAGATTTTGGAATAGAGGGTAAGTAGAACCTATATCCAAATTTTCATACGAATCGGTGCTGTATGGGATAAATACACAGTTTACACTTTTTCCACCGTCATAGACTGGAGTAATTCAAGATTGGTGCAATATGAAAAAGTTATGTCTCAACGTTGGAAAATGCAATGTCCTAAGTTATACTACAAAAATTTAGAATTAACTTTTCTCACAATGTTGGGAAGACTGAACTGAAATTATGTACGGAAATCAAGGATTTGAGTGTTATTCTTGACGAAGAGTTGAATTTCATAAAGAACACAACCTTAAAAGTCTCTCAAGCACTATAGACATAGGGTTTTATAATGAGAAATTGTAGGAATATCATCAACATCAAGACCACAGAAGTTGTGTCAAAGCCTTGAAACTACTGTATTTTTCCAATGTACGATCAAAACTGGAAAATGCTGGTATTGTCGGGTCCTGTTTTTACGAGTGTCATGAAGCAGCCACTGAGGACGTTCAAGAAAGATGTGAAATTTCTTATTTTCAAAATAGATGGTACGTATCCTGAAAGGGGAACAAACAACGAGTAATCATGCATGAGAGTCAATATTGACAGCTCAGAGTGCAAAAGAAATTGTGCATTTGTTATATTTTTGTATAAAATGTCGAATAGCCTTGTTGACTCTCCGGGTCTAGTCATCTAGAATAATTTCAATGTTCCTTCATATTTTTCTCGAAATCATGTAACTTTCAGAACAAATGTGCAACTGAAATATCCAATTTATATGATGTGTATTGAATTAGCAGGGCTCAGTGTCTGCGACTCGTTCGAAACATTTAATTTTTGTCAGAAAACATTCTGTAAGTATTCCGGAATAAGTGACTATTATTTCCGGAAAGACAGTTCATAGGTGTTAATCTCTGATGAGTTTTCACCTACTCGATATATGAAGGAAGGGACTCATTTCAGTTATGGATGTCTAGCCTAATTTGGTGCATTGCTTAGTGGAAGTACGTCTCACCAAGTTCAAGACCAACTTCTGAAAAGTAGCATGTTTCATAGCTACCATGACAACATGAACAACCCAAGAAACAAGATGCATAAAACCTATTCCAAAATGCAGTTGCTCTCTGAAATTCAAGTAATTTTTATGTAATTCGTGCAATTTTTTCGAGTTTCATAAATCAGGTGGGAAACAAATTGCAAACTAATGTTTGGTTTTCTCATTGCATTGACAATTAAAGCTAGACTGAGGTCACAAAAGGAATTAAAAAATTTCGTATGATCAATTCTTGATTCTGTTTCCGAAGTCAAAAAGGATGATTTCAAAGAGTTCTGATATATAAAAAACCGTGAAGTATACGTCAATACATGTATTTCTCTATTTCGAACCTGTTTCAAAAGCATCAAGTGGCACAATGATCGAATGATCTAATAACCTTATTGAATACCCCAAAAAACATACTGCCTACAATGAACTATAAAATTGGTAGGTAATAAAGTTAACTGAAAGTGTAGTCAGTTTGTATTGAGACGTACTGTACATTCATTGTATACGTATGTATGTTATGTCAGTTGATTGTCAATTATATAATGCAGTTCTAGTCTTCAAGTATTGTTTCCTCAATCAAACCAATATATCACACTCACCTGCAAAGAAATTCAATTTTCTTCATACGAGAAACCACGTTCGATTAGCCCAAATTGGTAGTCACGTCTTTTTCGTACTACTAGCCACTACTTGTTGCAACAAAAAACAAAAACAGTTTCATCATATCGCCCACAACCCGTTTCCTGAACAACTCACTTTTTTGGAGGAGCATCAAAAATTTATTCAGGAGAGAGGAGGGGTAACCAAAAAATATTTTCTTGCCATTGTGAAGGGTTGTTCTGATCAAACGAAGATCCTCGAATGATAATGATTGAATTTCCCGACAGGTTATTGGACCTTCAATTTTACTCCGAGCCACGTATTCATATATACGTACCATTATATAGTTGTTTGAAATTGATCTGAAGAAATTTCGAATAATGAAATTAATTTCTAAGAAAAATCTCATTCTCATACTGAACCTTTTTTCCATTCGAAAATCGCTTTGTCATCCTACAATGACATGAGTTATTTTATGTTACATAATGAGAAATTTTTCAGATCAGAAAAATCTCCCATCTCATATAATGTACAAGGTAACAGAAAGAAAGATCATAAAACTACTATAGTTATAATGTGTCTCCGCCTTGCACGAGGCAATGTATAACTGTATGAAAACAGTCCACAGCTTGCTCAAAAAGCATTTCACTTGTTCAAAACCACTAGCGATCAAGATATATTAAAACTCCATAACAACGATAGTGTATGCTGTGTTTGAGCTGGAAGAAGGAAATTACTGTTGTTACAACGGGTTGAACTGGGTCTATTTTGTAGGTATAGCTATTAAATAGATACTTTTAGTAGAGGTGTAGAACTAAACCCATTTCGAACAAATTCGTGATTACTCCGATCCCGCATATATTTTTACCAACTGTTTCCATATCCCTTGTAGGTAACCTCGCCTTCGTCAGCATGATTTTTCAAAGACAATGGATGATCATACCAGTGAGGAATAAGAAATGGGAATCGCTATCAAACATTCCTTTTAGATATTTTTACTGTCACTTTTTCATGTTTGAGTTTCGAATAGTTCAGTAATAATCAATGGAGATTTGTGAACTCTATGAAGCATTTTGAAAAAAAAATTGCAAAGAGAATACAAACATTAGGAATTCATTTCCATTTTTCCAATGACGTAGAAAGAAATGATTAAAATTCGTTCGGAGTAAGCTCTCATTCATCTCAATCGTCTAAACCAGAACTTCAATGAATTTATGAACGACTGTTCACTGATTACTCCATGAATATAATATCCAGATTAAGTGACAATTAACTGTATCATTCATGAATAAAAAAACTATAATGTTAGCATATCGGAAGTAAACTATTCAGTTACTTATCACTATAACATTATCACAGTTTAATGAGCACAGGAAATCACAATGAAATGTGTGTTTTTACCATTTTGCTCATAGCGGAAGCATTGAGTGTTCGACTATAGTAAATTTGTTGGAGAGCCAGCTTGGAGCAATAATCTTTATAAGAAAGACTTGTCCTATACTGAGTTTGCCGATATTGGGATGTGTCGCCGTGTTCAATTTGTTGAAATTGTATTGGGCTGGTGTGAGACAAATATTGGTAAGGACGAGAAGATAAATCTAAAGAGAGATAACAGCATGACCAGATTCTTAGCAAAGCAGCCTCTTGCGCAACTCCAACACATCACCAATACCAATGATATTGAAAAGAGTCGAAATACTATACTAGGCATCACGAAATGTAGTGAGGGCTGTGGAAACAGTTTCAGAAATAGATCTTGCCAAAAACTGGTCCACTTCATCCATTTCCGAAGATGAGCGCAAAGCTGCTGCTGTTAGAAGCAAATGAAGATCATCAGAAGAAACCAAGCTCTTTACCAAAATATTGTTCATGAATTTTGCTGAATCCTGGGTAATCAATATTTTTATGAAAGACAACAGAAGGGGTTGGTACTGAAAGTTGTGAAGTATCAGAAAAATCATATTGAGTAATTATTTTATGACCATAATGCAACATCTGCTAGTAAATACAATGTTCATTTGCTCTCGAACTATTTCTGTGATTTGTAGAGATTGAATGAAAAATACCTATATCACTGAAAATGATGAATCTTCCATCTCATATCCCTTCTCGTATGAGAATGATGATTTGTGGAATGATTCTGCAAAATGTATGCACACTGATGAAATGTTCGAGTTCCTTGGATTTGAGCTCACCATTTTCTTATCCCAAAATATTCGAACAAATCTTTCATAAAATGTGATGTGGCCATAATCCACTCCAAGTTGCTTGAATCATTTCCACGTAATATTCAGCTGATCTTGAGATGTTGATAGGTGAGGCCGTTCAGAATATTGAAATGTGTTTCTTCCGTTTCATTAATTATCGTAAACTTCTTATGAATTCACTATCTCGGGTTTAATGATCTAGATGCTCAAATTCATCTCATTACATTGATACCACACAAAACAAAAACAAATGAAAAACAGAATTCACACACCACCTTTGAATAGTTCAATATTAGCAATCGATTATTGTATTTGCAATGGGGAAAACGTATTCAAATTCATCTCATTATACTGATACCACACAACCACAATAACAAAACGAAAGCAAAATTCACACACCACCTTTGAATAGTACACTATTAGCAAATCGATTTTTGTATTTGAAATGGGGTGGAAACATATTCAAAAAATGTGACTTTCAAATTCTCAAACAATATATAATGTTGGTCATATTGATGTTTCGAATACTGAGACTATAATTTCATAAAAACCGAATAAGATATTGAAATATTTTACTGCTGGAAATTCAAAATATTCATTCACATAAGTGTTCTTTCGCCCTTCCAATCACCTCAACTGGCATTTTGTCATAAAAAATAAATTTTCCTGTTATTTATTAAAAATATCAAATATTACATGTATAAATTCATTGCAATTGGAATATATGGTTTATCAAACATTCTATAAATCATATTTATTTGATTTGGAGATTCATATTCTTGGATGTTTCGTAGAAATATCTGTTCGATTGAAATTATACTTCCTATATGGAAAATTGTCTTATGCGTAACTCAACGCACTGCCTGCTATAGGCAAGAAAAGATTTAGTTGTTTCGATTAAAAAAACTGCATTCTTCTCTTGAAGTTTTTTATTTGAAATTGATTTTATTTGTATTCTAGATTAATGAGAAAATATCATGACAATTGGAATTTTATGTTTCCATTGAAAATTTACAAACTTTTCTCCACTGCTTTCCTCTTTATTTATTGCCACCTATGGTTTTGTAGTAGTATGCATTAATATCGGGAACTATATTCGACTCGGTTCGAGTCTCTACTTGATCTAGATTACTTTCGGAGAACTATTAAATAGTTCCGTTGTCTGAACATTTATCAGTTTTGATAATCGCCAACAGATGTCGAGGTCTTCCCACATTGAGTATTAAGTGAGGCGTCTTCATGGAGATTGAGAGATAGAAAATGAAATGAGGCTTTTGTTCACAGTTTCGTATTTCAATGTACTTGTTCAACAATATGATTCATTCATGTCAATGAAAATTTGTCTGCTTCCAAAGATGAATTATCATTGAAATCCATAACGTACAATTCATTTCAGAAATGCGATTTCTCGAGTGGGTAAGAGTCAGAGTTGGCTTTGATGGTTATGCGCCCGGTTCATGACTCAGAGGTCCCTGTTTTGAAACGCAAAGGGAGCAGATCATTTTCTCTTCAAAGCTCCTCTTTGCAGAAATGAATCTGCTACGTTTCATAGTTGATCATTCCGCGAATGAGTATGTTGCTTCTGAGGAATGTCGTAAGGAGTAGGTAACGAGGCCTTCTTGCAGTAGAACTTCATCCAAAACGACAGCGTTTGGTATGAATAGAAGGCGTGTTTCCCCAACCCACTTATCCTCATGAGGAACTGATTGCAATCAAAAAATTAATTTATGACAAATCATTTCTATGTCTTGAGCTGCATTTATTACAGATAATTCATTTGGAAGATTAATTTCGTCTTGTTAGGATTTGAAGATGACAACTTTGTAAATTATTCGCTCGTTGAGTGTGTTTTTAGTTTTGTATTCGATTGATTTTGCTGAATGCTCTCTTTTACATTATGAGTCAAAATCTGAGCGTGTTGAATGTTCAGTGATAGGCAGCATATTGCGAAAGTAACGCATAAAATTCATGATATGGAAACGAATTAATTCTGAAGAGAATCTTCACAAAACTGAAATTCTGAAATTTATTGAAGGTATCAATGGAAATACTTACAGGGTGATAAATATCATAATGATGAGCTGAGTAACATTTTTTCAATGTCAAAACCAGTATAGGTTTTCAGAATCCCCATAGTGAGTACCAATATCTATCAAATCCATAGAGGGTGATAAAAACTATCAGGAACAAATTAATGCATCCATTTTGAATGATTGAAATAAAACTTCATATCGTCTGCTATTCTCTGCTTGACAATATCCAGGGCGATGTCGTGAAAACTGCAGAACAACTACTAATATGACTGATGAGTACGAGCTAGTATGAAAATATTTCAGGTGTGATTTTTTGAATTCATCATATATCCTATCGTTCAATTAATATATTTTGAATTCAACAATAAGATTGGAACCTTAACTGTACCGGAAGAAGAATTTCGAAAAGAGATTCAAGGCCTCCGACTAATTCTTCATTTCATTCATTTCATCTCATCTCATGAAGAAACCTCAGGATGCTTTACATGCGGAGTATGTTCCACATTCCTTGAATTGCAAAATAAAATGCTTCTGAAACTTTATCATTAAGAGCTTTGAATGAATTAAACAACATAACTACTTGTGAAGGACTGGAAATCATCAATCACAAAGTGTCGTGAAGATTATGCAAAAACATGAATGATTTCGAATGGAGCGAATGTGATAAAGAAGTTACATTAGTAGCGATAATTGTGGGTGAGTGGTAAGTAAGGTATTGGTAATATTTCTCGATCAGAATAAACTTCTATATTAATTCTCTCATAGGCTGATTATCAATCAATGTCTAGAAATCATAATCAAAACATATTATCAGTAATTTCTCCGGAATCACTTTGTGCCAAACTGGTGTCTATATATAAAACATACACGTAATCCGTACTCATTGGATCAGTTTCATTCAAAGATATACAATGAATAATGTTATTGATTGAAGTGCCCTGTATAAGGAATTCTGATATATCGATATCAGTTTCTGTTTTCAAAATGATTTAGGAGAAGAAAAGTAAATGTTTCGAACGTTAATTTCAATCACTATTAACAAAGTGGTTCTTCGAGCGGTCTCTGGATCTACCTTTGGTAAAAGGTGTCCAGCTATATCGAGAGCAGAGGTGAGATTTGGTGATTTACCTAACGTAATCATAAAACTGAAAAACCCGTGCGTGAACAGGAACAGCATTGAAGAAAAAACTTCTATCATTTTCAGATATTGTTAGTTAATCACTCAGCATCAGGAGTCTATGTGAATTTTTTCCTATGCCTCCTGAAACTTCTTCTGCGCATAAGTTAACCAATACCCTCATGCAAATCTTCACCGAATTATTCGAACAACTCAACATAGCTAATCCACGAAAGATGAACAGGAACTGGAAAGTGGTAGTTTTATGAACCCTGGAAGTACAAAATCGTTCAATACAAATGATCCAAACACTATATTTTTTCCATAAAAAAATTCGAAGAAAAAGTCCATCTACCAAAAAAAAAGTCACTCTCAAACAGTATCTCAATGCTCTCAGAAATGTATGGTGGGCCAGAAGTTATAATGGGATAGCTTCTCCCATAAACATGTGAAATATCACCTGTAGGGTTTAAGATCCATTCCTGAACCTCAGAAGCACGATAAGGAATATTCGCAACCTCACAGAGGGAGATGTTGCTGAGATAGTCGATCAGAAGTATTTGCTCCCCGCCGAAAAACTCCCTACACATTTACTCACCCAGTGGGGAAATTTCCGTTTCGGAAATAAAATCAAGGATCATCAAAAATCATTGAAAAGTTTTTCTGGTGGGATTCAGGAATTTCAGAAGTTGTTTCGAAAATCACCTTAATAATCGGAAATACTGACAAAGTTTCCAGTACAAGACTCGGGAACGAGATTCAGCACCAATCAACTTTCTGCGGAATTCATCAGATTATTGGAATTATCAAGAAGAATCTGCAAAATATGAACAGGAAGGATCATACAATAGATAGGTGCGAACAGTTTCAATACCCATATGTTCGACAAAGATCCTACTGAAATCGGGACGGGTGGTGTAATCCGTTAAGGAAAAACGCCATCTTTGAATTTGTCCAAAAACGCAGACTCCGTATATAAAGTATACGAAGATCTGAACAACGATGCCGTTACAGTTGGCTCTGTAGCCATCGCGAATCGTTCTCAGTTCCTTGCAGATATGGCTGCATTCCCAAAACGAAATCAGAATTGCGATGTTTGGAAACACTGCATTCACAAATCCAATGCCACACAGCTGTTTCAGCCAACCAGGTCTCATCAGTGACACTTCGCTGGACTCGCGAACACAATGCTTTCCGAACTGACTGCCTCTTACAAGACAAATTACTGAAATCGGAAACAGATGCTTCTGTTGTCTACGTTGTCATACTGCAGAATCAATGAAGCACTTGGCTCAATCATTCCTATCATATTTTCTTCCATCGAAACAAGGAGTATGACTAATTTTATTTGTAAAATTGTTCATTCCGTTAACCAGCTGACGAAGGTCAACCATCAGAAGTCGAAACTTGTGCGAGCAATGGATTAACCAGGCCTTATTTTTTAATGTCCGTTAACCCAGCACAGTGGCCTGGTGGGGATTCGAGCCCCGATCCTCCGCTTGGAAAGTGGATGTGCTAACATCAACAACTCTTCATAATCTTGTGAAAAGTTTCATGTAACCTCAGACTAGTCCTTTTATCTCAAGGTCGTGAAAAATGGAAGGAAAATGATGAAACAATCTCATTTTCCTAAAATTTCATGGA
Source organism: Zygogramma bicolorata (assembly GCA_032362365.1). Taxonomy (NCBI): domain Eukaryota; kingdom Metazoa; phylum Arthropoda; class Insecta; order Coleoptera; family Chrysomelidae; genus Zygogramma; species Zygogramma bicolorata. Next base: position 9,369 of record JAVJAQ010003003.1, read on the forward strand.
ATGATTGGAGGACAATATAATATCGCATTGCCATGGAAAAAAACTGTTTCTATTTTCCATAATCCAAACGAATGGCTCAAAGAGACACCAGACGAAGACAAAGTTTATCGGTAAGGTCTATTGTGAATAGTTGGAAAAAATAATCCAGCATATCCTCCACGAAAACAAGAATCATAAGAAAAACGCGTTAGGAATTTGGCATATTTTTCCGTCATGAACCCAGATAATACTGTCAAAGTTCGTATTGTATTTGATGCTGTAGCTAGATATCTACTGTCTCAAATTTTCAGCGTCCTCTCGGAATTTCGTATTCACAGAGTTGCATCCGCTTGAGATATGAAAGGAATGTTTGATATTATGATAAGAGAATAGAAGAGTGGTATTGGTTTCGATATCCATTTTCTATATTATTAACTCTGTTGAAACTTATGAAATTACGAATCGAATAAAGCAATCAATTCGCAAACAAAAAAAGATAGAAGATGGATTTTTGATCAAAAAATAAACTCGAAGGTATGATTGATCAAAGAAAATATCAATCATACCTTTTATTTCATCCATCGAACAAAAATCCATTTCAACCTTTTCTGTTGGGATTTGATTGCTTCATTTTTCGATTGGTCATTACCTATTCTTTTCCCTCTTTGATATTTTCGTAGCAACAGGTTCCAATTGATTAAGAAATAGACAATGGAAGTCCGAACCAATACCACTCAGCAAGAAACATAGTCAACCACATTCGAGCAAAAGAAAAGACGTGAAGACAGCTTTTCCCAATGCTCACAATGGGCAAACTTGAGATTGAATGTGCCTCCAGGAGTGCTCTTTGGAATCGAAAGTTTACTATTTTTGAACAATTAGTGAAGATCTACATCATTCAGTCCCACTAGGTTGGTAAATATCTAGAGTTGAAAAAAAAGAGATTCAATTGGTGAAATATGTTATTCAGTTTCATGCTGGAAATATTCGAGATCAAAACCTCATTTCCTATTCAATAATGGTTATGAAAAATTTCAAAATAAATGCTTGGAACGATACGAGTCATCCATGGTGATGAATTCATTCAATAATAATAATGTTTTTTTTTCGATAAAACACAAATTACAACAAATTCATAAGTTACAACAAAAATTGAAAACAAACTACTGAAATTTTGAAAGGTAAATGAATACAATATTAAATGAATTTGGAACAACATATCTAGGTAATAGTTACATCATCAGTCACATATAGATAATATCAATAAATAAAACTTATTCCAGAAGCTCAGTACATAACCAACTTCACATATTTCCAAGAAGTCACTTATCAGCCACACGCTTATGGGAAAATGACCGAGCATATGGATATTTGTCGTGAGTGTTCCATCCTCCTAAACTGTTTGTGCCGTATGGATAATAATTTGGATAATTGACTCCGTAGTTAGTAGGACTTGGAATACCATGCTTGAAGGAAGGTAGCATATTCTGGAAAATATACATTTTAAATTTTAGTCAATCAAAAAATAACAGAACATCTGTTCAGAAAGCATGTTCAAAAATCAGATACTAAAAACTTTTGTTGTAAGAAATTATATCTGTAATATACACAGATTTCTTTAAGGAATATTTCCAAATGATGAAGTTGAAAAATAGTGAATATATTTCAGTATAAGGAGAAAACTGCGATCCGGCGAGCTTGGATATTGATAGACAATTCGAAAGGTATTTGCCACTTTGCCACTGAAATTTGTGCGTTTATGAAACCATTTCTTAGAGAAAAATTGTCGTGGGGGAAAAGTAACTGAGTAAATTAAAAAATTATTCAAATATATTGCTGTTAAACTCAGTTAATCTCTTCACGAATGAAATTTCATGAAGTATCAAATATATCGTATACATTATATTTTCTTCGTTATTTTATAAACTATTATTCCCCATAAATGAGTACGACGCTTGATAGTGATCCATTGCATTCTGATATATAAAAATCTGAGCTTCATTTATTTTCAAGGCATTAAATTATGATTATATCTCACAGTGGATATTAGCAGTATTCATGATCCTTCAAGCCAAACGGCAATCATTCATTTTGCATAGTTATTATGTTGTGAACCCATTATCATATAATTATTTAACGTTTATTTTCTGTTAGAATATGCTAACCAGTCGTCGTAATGTCAACAATGAATTATTTTATATGAAAAACAGATATAGTGACCCATAACACTCTGGAAGCAATACATATTCACCTCAAAGTGTTATCACTCAACTCAAAAATCAAAAGATGTTCAAATAGTTTATGCATAGGATGGATATTCTACGAGTTCAGTCGAAAACGCAGGCATAATAATCCTTCATTTGATATAATTTTCAGCCACATAAACGATTCGGTTGGTTAAAGAAGAAATAAGAAATGTTAACTCACAGTTCCTCCAATGGAAAAACCATTCAACAACAGTATCAGTGATAACACTAACGCCACTTTCCCAATGACTAAGGCTTTGGCTGATATCAGAGATACGCCCCCAATCATCAACCAAACTATCAAAGTTGCCAGAGCTCCCAGTACCAGTATGATAGGATTCAACTTCTTCATTTTTCCACGACCTATGGAATGTAATCCTCATTTCATTGCTCATGGTCATTGCGAAATTGTATGAATATTAATTGTTGCTAACCACAAAAATATAATAATAACAGATAATATGAGGACACTCCAATACAAATATTCCCTATTTGAAACAGAGATTCATATATTGATGTTGGAGATTGGTTAAGGAATATTTCAAATATGAAAGAGAGAACCGTAATCAAGTACTACACTTAGTAGCCCGGGAGCCAACTGCCAATTTTTATGACCAAAATCAGGAAAGCTAATATTTTGCAGTATGGTTCATTCAGTATTGCTAGTAAACGAAGTGACCCTCAGCTTGCGCATTTGCGGTGGGTGTAGCCGCGGCAGCCACCCAAACACGTATAATTATAATAAAAAAAACAAATATCAAGAAAGCTGAGACTTTGTTTGTAGGTTTATGATGGTCTAAAAAAACGGAAAAAAGTAGTCAGCTGATTTTATGGTGGGGGGTTGTACGTCAGCTTCTCGCCGAAACATGCGAAAAATATGCGACGAGTAAAATAATACTACGAAAGCTGTAATTTGGGGAAGTGATGGTCGACTTGAACAGTTTCACGAAAAAAATAGTTCGCAAGGTTTTTCGCGGTGGAAAAGTGGTCAGCTGACGACGTTATGAGTTTCGTATTTGTTACTTGGTCGTTTTCGAAATGATTGTATTTTACGAATTTCCATTAATATTTCTTAAACTATCAATATTACAGAAAAAATGTATTTAGGTTTTCTATAGCATTCGACGAGTTCTGCAAGTTAACTCCTTTGACAAATTTTGATGAAGTGAGTGGTTATAGAGTATGATTTCGACATGAGTTCGTGTTCATCGATTTTGAGTCTGATAATTCCAATCATATTATGGGTTTCACGATTTAACATTGTGAAGTTGATTATTCACAGATAATAGAAAATCTTGTAGAAAAGTACAATATAACTCGTTTCCATGATTTGTTCGTCAACATCTGATTCTGCTGGAACTGAAATTACAGAAGTATGTTATTCCTGACTAGATGCATTCACCAAAATTGGATCGCACATGAGTCATATGCGCAAATCCAACAGGTATTATCAATCAGGTATTTTTCGTTCTTCAGAATATTTCTGAACATATGACTATTTGCATTATTATGAAAGCTTTACATTCTTTAATAGTTGATTCAGGGTAATATGGTAATATGAAAGTCAATCATAGAGGGTATTCGTTTTTCTTTTTCTTCGACGATTAATCGCCCATTAGAAAAAATCACCCCTTAGAAAGTTTTGACAAAATCACAGGAGGCAGTCTGTCATTATTACTGAAAAGTCATTTCAGACAATTGAAATATAATCATATACTCATATTCTTTATTTTACACTTGTGATTTATTCAAGAAGACCATTTCCCGGCTTCTATAATGCCATGACCGAACTAGCTTAGAGAAACTAGGTAATCAAGTAGTCATTTCAGTATTATTGTAGATGAGGTGAGGTCTTTTTGTTCGACGATTTATCGCCCATTAGAAGAAATTACCTCTTAGAAAGTTTTGACAAATACCAGGATCACAGGGGGCATTTAATTTATTAAATATTACTTTCGCATGATGATCTGTTATGACATCTTTTTTGTTCGTTCGAAATCTTTTTTTTTATATGTATTTGAATGTATCCTAAATTGTAAAGTGTTTATTTTTACTTTGGTTTTCCCTACTGGTAAAGTTTAAAAACAGCTCAAGCCGACACTTCACCATTTTATCATAAATCGTTTTTCTTATCTTATTCTATATATCGAATGTATACTTGGTTGATTGTGATGAATAAAGACATTTATTATTATTATTATTATTCTGCCATAATTACTGAAAAGTCATTCCAGTCAATCGAAATATAATCATATACTCATATTCTTTATTTTACACTTAAAATTTATTCGAGAAGACCATTTCCCGGCTTCTATAATGCCATGACCGAACTAGCTTAGCAACTAGGTAATCAAGTAATCATTTCAGTATTATTGTAGATGAGGTGAAAATTGTTTTCGTTGTGACGGCTTATTATCATTTCGATCCAGCATAATTGTGATTATAACTTTCTACAGATTCCGGTGAGATTAGTGATGCATTTCATTCCAGATACCTACTTCTGCGTCAAAGTTTTCGCGTGGATAATACAACCCTAAAAAAAAATCTGGACTCAACCGGAATATTGTTGATCTGAAAATATGAAAAGCATTTCTCGAGTTGTCTTGAATATACCGAGCTATGGACTGCATCCTCAAAATGATAACAAAATTATTACGGTTGTGCCTCGAAGTCTTACCTTCTTCAATAGCTTTCGAAACGCTCTGGGTGGATACCTTGGATAGGTTAATTCGAATTTCTTTGCCAGAGATCAATCTTGCGGTTTCATCAGTCTATACTTCGAAAAAACTATTATTACGTTTTTCCAGATTCAACGTATCTTCGTCTTCGATCTCTGCTTTTTTTGAAGCAGGTGAGATACTGAAAATATAGTAGTAAATGTTATGAATAGTATTGAATAAAATAATAGAATATTCAATGAATCACAAATACATCTTGGTGTTTCGATAAGTCAGAATTGCAGCAGCTCATCCCAATCTGTAGTAATAACAACTGATAAACCCTATCTGCGACCGACAAAGTACATTCATGATGCTGAATAGAGAGAAAAAGTTTCAAACAATACATTTCAACATCAATCATAGTAGATCGAAGTCCTTTAGCAAGTAGGCCTTGTTACTATCTCCCTACCCCATGCCTTAGAAGTAGCATGGTTATTGTCGGACCCATCAAACATGAAACGTGACAGTGATGATATATCAAATGTATATTCGATTGATTAGTGAATTTGTATGACGTAAGAGTTCAGTGACTCGGTTTCGAAGCCCCTCTCTCTCTGCTTACGGCAGTGGGCCTTCCAGGCTAACTCCGCTGTCCCTGCAGCCCCTCCAACTCTGGTTCAGGGCCCCTATAACCGACCCCATTCGAAGTGGAGTCAAGGGCAAGTTGAAGGGGCCTAAACCAGTGGGCAGCCCTGTGGCAACTCTGGTAATAACAAAATACAATATTCTGATAGAACCGACGGATTTGAAGATGATCTAATGCGTTTCCACCATTTTGCCGGAATTATCAGTTATTGGCTGATTCTGAATCTGATTCTCGAAAAAAGGAGATTTGAATAAGTGTCATACGATTATTACGCTTATCTTCCACATGAAAACTCTACAAGTAGTTAACCCGGTATAGAAAATCATCTGTAAGCAAAAAAGAGAGGAGAAGTTCCACGGGCTGTAAGGAGGACTGATTGATAGATGTATTCCGCAGGGTTCCGTGCTGTATAAGCATGATTATTCTTTGTCCTCGATCGACTATAGCAAGGCATACAATTCAACATTACACTAGTTGTTGTACTTGCTTGAGTGCCTTGCGGTATCGAATAGTGAGATGCATCGAATAACTCCATCCTGGAGGATTACTTCCACTATAACATCAAGTGAAAGCAAAGTTTGAATAGCCTTTCCAGTACTTTTCTTCTCTGCATCTCACTAAACATGCTTGTCGTTGCGATCCTATTCTTTTTCTCAGGAAACAGTGATCAAACATAAAATCGTTAATTTGATGAAAGCAGTAACATCCTCGAGCACTTCTTCTAGAGATCAATTTTTCTTACACCAATGTAATATCACTTGCACTCGAAGCGCATTTTGCTAGAAACATTGGCATCTCCAGAAAATGAATGATTTCAAAATATTCGAATCTTACCGTGTATCATCCTCACCTGATCAGTTCTATGCCTGGAAGAATTTCAATTTTTTTCTGTCCAACGATGGATTCTATTTCTCTAAGAGTTTTTTTTGTAGCACAATTGAAAAATTCATCAGCATCACCATGCTTCGAACATTTTTCCATGATGGTCGATAGTCCATATGAAACATTCGCCTAGAACGCAGGCAGGCTGTTAACAAACCCGTGGCTCGAAGTTCATCAGGAATAGTTAATAGAAGGTTCATTCTATAATTCCTAACACTTTCATCAATACTACTGCATGTGAAACTGATATATTTTAGATCAGATCAAAATTTTTCTTTCTTGCCGAAACAAAATCTCTCGAATATCGAAACTCATCGAAATTCTTCTTCACAAATTGATCATTCGTAATTTATCAATTGACATTGCTTCCATCTTATGAGTTTATAACAGGTTTCAATAAAGACAAAGACAATGAAAGTCCGAACTGATACTATTGAAGTGAAGTGATATCAAAAGTTGACGTAGAATCGGAATATATTTATAATTAAATATAGAGTGTTTTATTGCAGAGCACCTTGTATGAGTAGAAATGGCATCGAATAGTAACTTTTTTGTAGAACTGTCAGGTTATATTGAAATTTTTTTAATTTTTTTCTACATCTCTTTCAACAATCAAGATATTGCCTACAACATTCAATGTGGGACACCCCGTATAGTGCTTGCTTCTTCATTTATATATTGAAGCACGTGTTTATATGTGAAGGGAATATGAGGGGCCCAGAATCAAAACCGGTCATGTCCCATTTTCATAGTTTTGAGAAATTAGCAAAAAACTCCTGTGAGCTTGTACTGACGGAAGGAAGTATTTTTTAATTTGAAGTGATTATCATCAGAATCAATAAATAACAGTAATTTTGCTTAAATTTTGAACGATAGTCGCAGAATCCAATAAAAAAATATGAAGCCGCTTTTATTTA
>JAVJAQ010003004.1:0-79763 GCA_032362365.1 Zygogramma bicolorata
TTTACCTAATACTATGTATTTTGATGATATGGTAGGAAATAGCTGTGAAGAGATTGCAAATTGTTTTGCACGTTCCTTTTCAACAGTCTACTCAGAAAATGCTTATGTTTATTGAGATATTCTAAATTTAAATGTGTCTATTGAACCAGATACACTAGTTAGTGGCTTTGATGGATTACCTTACTATTTTCTCAAAATTTTTTTGACACTCCATTTTTCTTATTTTCAAATGTTCATTAGATGAGGATATTATCCCAGAAGTTTAAAAATATAGTTATATTCGCCCTATACTCAAATATTGAAACAAACAACTCATGTAAATTACCGTGGTGTATGTAATCCAATTATTGGAAAGTTTGATGAGTGACCAACTGAATTTCCATTGTATGTAATCAACATGGATTTTGCCAGAAAAAATATACTTCAAGTTATCTGCTGGTGTTTTAGGAAAAAACATTAAATGTCTAGGGAAGCCGAGAACAAAAAATATGAATGCAGTATACACCGATTTTTCGAAGGCATTTGATAGTGAATATCACAAAATTTCAAAGCATAAGAGAAATGAGAGCGTTATGTGAGTCTTATTTCAATAGGGCTATCGTGAATTTCGAACGGAGCACAAAATATGAGTTGAAAATTTGGTTCCGAAGAGATTTTCATAGTTTGATGGTTTCATTCACCCGATCCAAGTATAGAAAATCGCTGGGTTATAGAAATAAACAAATGACTTTTCACACATTTTTTTGAAAACATCACCTACTATTAAAATGAAAAACAGCTCATAACTCTCAAAACTATACTATCGAAATATATTTGAAAGTTATGCTTCAGAGTATTCAAAATTTCAAAAACGCATTGCATATCAGGTAGTCGTCAATGTCAATTGAAACTATCACAGATAAATTTGCGTATCTTCACTCCTAGTTGAAACAAAATAACCGCCATCAGCGCCTCCAGTGGTTGTTGACCCGAAGCTTCCAAATCTTGCACGGGCTGTTACATTTCTTAATTACCTTTTCTGTGGTTTGCTCTATGCTCAATATTAAACGCACTGTCGTGTGAACTTTCAGGGACGTCAGAACTGAACTCGTACCTGAAGAAATACAATATCGCGATCGAGCCGAAGCTGCAATCGCTGATCGGATCGCACACGAGAAAGTCCTGGCAACGTTTCGTCCACACCGAACACGAGTACCTGATTACCGACCAGGCCATTAACTTGCTCGAGTCGCTGCTCAAGATCGACCACATGGACCGTATTACCGCCAGGGAGGCGCTCAACCACAAGTACTTTTCGCCCGTCCGTAGGAAAATCTACGGCCGATCGCCCTCCGCGCTCACCGCTCTCACAGCGCCGGAAGACAGCCAGTAGGTGTCGCCTCTGTCGGCATCCACGTTGAACGCGCTTGCTCGTTTCGATTTTCCTCTTGATGGTTGATGATGAAATTTTCGTTCTTTGATCGTATAACTGATTTTCGATGCGAGTTTTTTTAAGGTTGTTTCGTTGCTATTGATCAGTGCAATTATATCGCTTGTGATAAAGCTCTCGCTTGAATAAGGCGGTGATTCGATCAGTAGGATTCCGGTTTTTCGTTACGTTGAAAAAAAAAATGGTTCGGTTCGTAAGTTTTTAGTACAACTCGCACTCCAGAATTTTCGATTGAAAACCGAGAACGATGCGATTGGATGCTATTGAACCATAAAACATACCTAACCTTTTATATATCGATTGAATAGAAACGAAATATTCTTTTGGTTTCAAATCAAGATTCCAGCGCCACATTAAAGAAAACTCCAAGTGATAAGCATCACTTCGACAACTATAGCTATTTAAGTTAGGATTTTGACCTTGATTGAAAATCCCAAACCGTAAAATTTTGTGAGCGACTATTACGGTTTTAGCTATATTAATCAACAACTCATAGCAATATACGACAGTTTTGAGCGATTTAATCAAATTTGAAAGTTAATCCATTGAATATTCCGCATTCACTAAATTTTTTTGGATTGTATATAGATCAAAATTTAACGTGGTCAAAACATAGAAATAGAAGGCAAATTTCTCCAATTTTATTAGGTATCCTATATAGAATTAGAAATCAAATCCCATTACATTATAGGAAAGTGATTTATTTTTCTCAAGTTTATTCCAGAATTCAATATTCAATCACTATTTGAGTAAATAAAGCCACTTCAAACTCTTTCAAATAAAATTCTAAAATGAATATACAAGCTAGAACCTAAAGAACCAACTGTTAACCTTTATAAACATATAGAGGATTTCTAGACATTATTTCAATTTTCGAATATAAAACACGATGATTCAATGAGAAGAGCAAAGGAATTTTCTTTGGCAAAATTCGAAACAAATTATCATAGAAGACCTAATTTATACGAAGGTGCCATCTGTTATAACAGCTTACCAAAATAACTTTCACTAAAAATGTATTTTCATCAAAAAAAAAACTGAAATATTCTTAAACGTTTGACAGCTTCTGTAACAAAAATCACGAACGGTCTAGTGCCGTATTAACGTAATAGTACTGAGCTATTGAAATTATTTCATGTCATACTATTTCATTATTGTGTTTTTATTGTTCCCTTACCAACTACATAACAGAGTACTTTATGCCTGTGCGGGCATAAAGTCCACTTTACGGCTCGTGCGGGCATAAAGACACGTTTTTCTAAATTGTTAACGATTCAATTTTTACTGTTTTTCTAGCAACTTAACAACTCAAGTTTCTAGTTGAAATCGAATGCAATTATATTTTTTGCAAATATTTATATTGATAATGCAATAACGAACTAGTATGAAATAAAAAATTGGTAAGTACCACAGATTTGACTAGATGTTTTTCCCCCTGGGCATAGAAATCAAGAAATCGTCATATCTGGTTTGTACGAAACTAGTTTCTTCGTGAATATTGTATGAATGTTTGTTGATGAGGTAGAAATGTTCTAAAACCCATTTTTTGAGTTTTTTCTCTATAGGAAATGAAAAGAAAAACCTTCAAGTTCTTATAATATCTGTCTTTAGGGCAAATTGGTATATTTGTTCCTAACGTAACTGCAATATTAAAAAGATGAGACTACTTTGTTAGTTACATATCGTATTTTTATATATTTGGAGATATAATTAACAGATTTATTGGAAAAATGCGTATACTTTCCCTTGGCGTGTTGGAAGCTAACGTGTCTTCTTTTTCAAGGCTATTTTGGAAAATTCTTAATGGAATTGTACTGTCAAAATTTGACACAGGCATAACTCATCCATCAATAGCTATACCTAGTGTTGATTTTGACACAATCATGATTCGAATAGAATCTCCCCAGTCCAACTTCACAAAATAGTCACTCAATTTTGGATCTTATTAAAAATCATATATTAAAATAATTCGAAGCTTTTTTCCTTTCATTTCCAGAGGAGAGAAAAAAGCCCAAAAAATGTATTCCAGACTATACTCTTCACAATTAGTGTTTCAGGATCTATCATCTTGAATGAACCCGCATAAGAATATTTTGTTATAATTCCCCCTCTTTCGTGGGAAAATAATATTTTGTCGTATATATTCAACCATACCGCTCAAAAACTGACGGCACAGCTCTAAGAATTATTGATTCATATAGCAGCATCTTTTCAAATAGGAATCGTGGCGAGTTAATTGACTTTCCAAAATTGTGTTACGAGGTTGTAGTCTTTAATGTTCGATGAATGAATGAATTCTAAGTTTTTTTCGTTGCAATCGACTTTGTGAATTTTATTGTTTGTGATACAACTCTTGCTTGGATACTGAATGGGCCCATCAGTATAACGAATACACTAACTAACATATAATTTCTCATACTTATGAAAATATCAACATGTCACTGACTTAACATTTTTCAAAATCGAACGTAAACATTCTTAGGATACTCGAGCGAGGTGCATATCTTGAGAAACTTTGTGTAGAATTCGTTGTAAAACTTTGTTTTGCTTATCAAACCTGAAATAACAGCGGTAATCCAGTTGAGAATCAAGTAGTTATAAAAACTAAACTTTTTTTTCATTTCCCTCAACTCAAAAACTGTTTGATGTCATAAAAAAGTACTTTATATTCGAACAAATGACCTCAAATTCATTTCAAGATGAGTAACACAGGACGAGTATAAATGATCAAATAGTGAAAAAAAAAATGGATACACTGAGCGTAAAATTATGGAACATATTCGTTATTTCGCGAAAATTTTACCATTCACAAAAATCCTGAAAAAGTTCAATATTCATTTTTGAATGTCAATAGATATCCTTGACGTACCTACTGGCAGCATGTCGAAATTGACGGTCGGTTTTGAACTCATTGAAACCACTTCATTTGAAAAAGAGTACGAAGTTTTTTTAATAATCGATAAAAATACATATTTACATGTTTTTCATTCATCGTCACGTGGGCCGGTACGAGAGCGCCCCCTGCCTCGCCAACTTGTCGGCCTCCTCGTTTCCTTTGATGCCGTTGTGGCTGGCTACGTGGCACTGTGAAACATTCGAATGTGGATAACGAACTCGAATCGCATTCATTTGTTTTGAGGGTGGGTGCAAAGAAAACACTTTAGCATTACTTCTCAAGATGGGAAAGAAAATCAAAATGGAAAGTATTTCACTTCACAGAAGAAACGACTTACTCAATTTCGAATGATTTCTCTACTAAGAAACTCGCAAATTCATAACAAGGGAGGAGAAATACAAATGAATAATAGATCAATAAAACTAAAATTAAACCAAAAAAAGGTAATCAATTGAGCTCCGTAACATGCCAAACCATGCATTAGTGCATGATACAAAGATACTCGATGCATGTGAGATTCCAGAAATAGTAAAATATAAAAATGGTATGAATGGTGACAGAAGACCCATCCCCTTTAACCCGCTTTTCAGTTTAGTACTGAGAAATTAATCCGAATAATCAGTAGTAATAGAGGAAGTCCATATCGAACAAAAAAACCTTGCAGGTAGCGACTGCACTTCTTGAAAATTATGAAATATATAAATAGCTAACCCCAGTATTCAGATTTAGTATCAATTTTCTTCTCCTGAAGATGCTAACCTTGTTAGCGAAACCCGCGTCAAGGGCAAATAATATAAGTTTTGTGTTAGGAGTGATTGATCTCTACAAAAAGTTCCATCTTTTCCACCGAAGGTTCCAATCTCATCGTTTAGAAGTAGAATTGGTCTATGATATAAAATCCATACGTTTCGAAGACTATTTCGGGAATCAATCCGTGAGCAAAATGTTGAAATGTTCGACGTTTCGACTCTCACGCTTGAGGCATTATCAAAACTTACAGACGCATATCAATCAGTTTATACGTAGATCGCCCAAGAAATATTCATTGATCTCAGAAAACAACATTTATTTATAATAAAAAGAAATTCAGGTTTGAGCGATTAATTTTATTATCGAAAATAACTAGACAACTTGATAAAAAAAAGTTTTCAAGGTTTCACTTATAATCTTTCAGGAGTATTTCATATCCGAAATGTTCCATTGTCTATGTCGCTAATTCCTGAGTGAATCAATCAATATGTGATGAATAACTCACCCACTGAACATCTGAGAAAGTTTTCAGCACTTGATCTAACTTTTGGAGTTCTTCTTTATTTTTAACAGGACCACCTGAAGCAGTTTTCCAATTGTTCCGTTTCCAATTTTTTATCCAGTTTGTCATACAACTAATGGTAAATTGCGAGTCGGTAATTAGTTTCACTTTTTTCTCTCCTAAAAATGTATTTTCATTCAACGAGCATCAAAAACGTGAAAACTTCCTAGAACTGTGTTTATATATGATTAAAAAATTTTATTTTCTCCTATCACAACGAGATCAAACGAATGATGAGTGGTAAAAGGAAAAATTTCAAATTTTGATTCGGTTCTATAATATTAATGTAGTCACAATAAGATTATGACAAATATGCCAACCAAATGTCAACTGATGACAATGATATTTCATGCTAGGAATCATAAAAAGTTAGACCTAGTAGATCCTTAGCTCGAGTTTCAACTTTGAGTTACATGTCAGCTGGTTAACAGAAAAAAAAAATTAAATATGAAGAATGTCTAAAAATGTTTTAATTGGTCCTAGGTACCTTGTTCTCTCAACACATTTAGTGCTTGGATACACGCCTGGATCTCGGCAGTATTATTGGTGGCTTTTCCTATGACCGGTCGGGAAATATTCCTATAAAACGAAACATCTCAAACAATGTCGTTTCATGTCGAAACTCGTCTAGAAATGAGGACCAGACTTCCTATATTATTATTATGATTAACACTTTATCATCCCAAGAAACCTTTACAGTTTATATTTTTAATTTTCATAATCAAATGACATACATTTATGTGTCAATTCATAGATGAATTAGTATTCTCACAAAATGGACCAAAATCATATCAGCATCTTACCTGCAAGTGCTTTCAAGATTTTTTCCAATAATCTGAAAAACGGTGGACAAACCGCACTTCATTTTTTACACTGACGCAAAATGGGTTTCAGTTGGCTATAGACAGTAGTTCGGCTGACTTGGCAGTAAGAATGTAATAAAAATATAATTATAGATGCAAAATCATTATTTCTTTCAGTTTAGCCCAAAAGCCCGCGACGGACAGACCTTCGTTATTTTATGAAAGCTGAAAGATGTTTTTTATTAATGGGTGTTGAATAATCTCTTGAATTATGGTGCAATCGCTGCAGTGCGTTAACTGACCGTTAATGGCCCATTGGCTTAATGCTCCCTTATCAGAAAGTCGGTTCAATCGGCTGTAAGTGGTTTTCTTGATATATTTTACATGGAAAAAATGCATGTACCTTTACGGTCTTTTTCAGCATAAGTTGTAACCCGCTACTCGTTGATTTTTGCCCTACCTCTAGTTAAGGCATTCATACAGAAAGTCTGTTCCTCAATGGAAAGAGCGTGGATTCACTCACAGAGGATGATTGTCTCCGAACCATACGCCGATACCGGCTCTGGCGTTAGGTTTTCCGTTGTTTTCGCACGCTCCGTCGGTATAAACGATGACGTAATCGCGCTCTTTGTTGAATGCCGCTCGCATTTTTTTGCTGCCACCTCGGCCGGCCGAAGCAGAAGCTCCATCGCTTGATTCGTTGAAAGATGCGCCGCAGGCGGGTCCGTCTGTCTCGGTAGAAGGACCGGGAGGCGGATCGATTAAAATTGCAGATCGTCTGAAAAAAATTGCACATGAGATGGTTTACTAGTTAGATAAATTGGTATATTTGTGGGGTATTATGTTTTTGAGGAACTTCTCTGGGTTTTAACATAAAAATAGCAAATATCTTCAGCGATGTATGAATCTCAAATGATTAACTCGTGCACAAAATGCAAGAAAAAGTGTAAAACAACTACCTTTCTGATGCTCATTTGGCTGGCCGAGCGTTGAATCTCTTACAATGATACTCATGAAATCTACAACATATGGAAGTTTTTTCGAAAATAAATAATTTGAATTCTACTATGAGGTTAGTTTTTGCTGAACGGAGTGAAATTGAGCCTCTGGGTGGCTAACACAGGTTTTAACCAATCACACACTCGTTTGCAGAAAACAAACAGTAGTTTCTTGGCGGCAGATGGCGCCGTATTGGTTCATTTCGATTCATTTGACATTTTTGACAAGTATCTGGAATGCCTAATTGCTGTGTGTTCGACTACACTTGTCAAATTTGACAGTTTTATCACATTGATGCAGAGCCAGTGTTGCCAGGAAGATTTTAACGAATGTACCAACCTAAGAGAACAAAATGTACCACAATGTACTTTGCGAATCTGCACATGCGCATCAAATTTTGTTTGATTTCACAGAACATTAACATAGAACATGATCCACTGTGAGGCTTGAACGCATGCGCATTACCGGCCAATAAAACCTGAATAATGTAATTGCCCTGGACAAACTACAAGAGTACAAATCAATAATTTTGAAGTTAATAAAACAGACTCTGTAATAATAGGATAGGGGGTTGCTATTTTCAAAAGAGAAAGACAAACTGATTACGAGTGTTAGAGAAAGATAAAAATTGTTGCTTAAGGCAGTTTCGCAAACAAAAAAGCAAATCTGATCCAATCTGAGGTTGACATAAACATGTGAATTGACAGTTGACATCGACTTGAGTATCATGACTTTGAAATCATACAATTGTACCACTTTTCAACTCTTTTCGAGGATGTAGTACCACTGTACTTTCAACGCCTAGAATGTACCACATGTGGTACAATGTACCACTTCTGGCAACGCTGTGCAGAGCCCTATATCACAATGGGTCACTGGTGGTGCGTTTTTGGATCTAGTCTGAATTTTGTTCTGGAGCTCTCAATATCTGTTACAATTTGAAACAGTTTCCTGTGAGTTTCAACAGAAAAATGAGTTTCGATCTCAAGACATCACCTAGAAGATGGCAAATGAGACTTTGCCGAAACGTTGTGAGAATTATCCTTCAGAGGATCAAAACCACAGAACACGGAATGAAACCCGAAAAAACAACGCATCATATATATATATATATATATATATATATATATATATATATATATATATATAATCACATGAATATAATAGAAATATAATAATGATAGTAATTCATAGAAAGTTCATATGATGGTTGGTGCCATATTCAGCTCACGCTACTCTTTCATATAACCACCCAGTCAACACACGGGCATTCTATGGATATCCAGAGGACATCCAGTTGATATCCGGTGGATATTTTATGGACGTCCGATGGATTGACCGAGTGGAACAAGCTGGATTTCCATAAGATATCCTTCTGGGATATCCATAAGATATTGTTCAGGGATATCCATGAGATATTGTTCACAGATATCCAGAGGACGTCCAGTTGATATCCGGTGGATATTTTATGGACGTCTGATGGATTGCACGAGTGGAACAAGCTGGACTTCCACAAGATATCCTTCCGGGATATCCATAAGATATCGTTCAGGGATATCTATGAGATATTGTTCACAGATATCCAGAGGACATTTAGTTGGTATCCG
Organism: Zygogramma bicolorata; assembly: GCA_032362365.1. Taxonomy (NCBI): domain Eukaryota; kingdom Metazoa; phylum Arthropoda; class Insecta; order Coleoptera; family Chrysomelidae; genus Zygogramma; species Zygogramma bicolorata. The sequence goes on from JAVJAQ010003004.1 coordinate 9,047, forward strand.
GTGGGTATCTTATAGATGTCCCGAGCGCAAGAAGCTGGACTTCCATAAGATATCCTTCCGGATATCCATAAGATATCGTTCAAGGATATCCATGAGTTATTGTTCACGGATATCTATGAGGTTTTTGGATATCGAAGATATCCAGAGGACATCTATTTGGTATCCGGTGGATATTTATGGACGTCCGTGGATATAATTGGGAAATATCCATGGGATAGTATTCAGGGATATATCCATTCATTTATGAATATTCGCATAAGTTTAATCTCAATATTGAACAACGCAGGTTTATAGTTTGATTCACAGTAGACAGGGTAACTACTGTACATACCCCATAAACTCTGTTGTGGTTTCAAAATAACCTTTGACTAGCTGATTATAATTCATTATTATTAATATAATGTTAGTGATACATAGAGACTCCACTTTCAAACATCACCTCACTTATCAGGATAAGTTTGAAGTAGGCCATTCAAAATTGAGAATATTCAACAATATTGACATACAGTTTTGGATATCTTATGGGATATCCTGAAAAGCTCCTCTGAAGATTATCCAGTTAATGTATATCTTATGGATGACCACTTTATTGGGATATCATGAGAATATTTACTTCAATATATCTTATGATATTCAGTTCAGGATATCTTTAGGATATTCAGTATTGGATATCTGATGGATGTCCAGATAAGGTCTTCTAAGGATTATTCAGTTATTTGATATTTCATGGATATCCACTTTGGTATATCATGAGAATATTCATTCCAGTATATCTTATGGAAATTAAATTCAGGATATCTTTAGGATATTCAGTATTGGATATTTTATGGATGTCCAGAATAAGCCTAGAGGTAGATATTCGGTGGATGGATATCTTATGGATTTTCATTTCCGGATATCTTTTGGACATCCTGCTTTTGATATCTCATGGATGTCCAGAATAGGTACAGGGATATTCCGACGTGAATTGGACATAAAGAGGATATCCATAAGATATCTGGTGTTGACTGGGCAAATATCAATCTCATTCTTTGTTACTGTAATTCATCCACGAATGGGTATGAAATTATTCATACATTCAGCTTGATTTTAATGAATGATTTTATAAATCTCAGTTATATTTCACAGGTACTACTACAAATAAGCAATGATAAAATTTATAAATAGCCATATCACAAAAATCATTCTCTTGATAGTGAACAATTGTAATTACCTCTAGAAAACATTTGTGAATGGTACAACAGAAAACGTATAAATACTTGCAATTTGTTGTGGAACGAACCTGGTTCTAGTTCTAATCCTGTTTCCTATGCTAATAACATTCTCTCGATTCTGTCCAAATCCGATGCTAGTCTGCAATGAATATATCTCTCTTCGAATACCACCAACTTCCAATTTTAGTAGTTTTGCCCGTCTCTCAGCTTCAGATAATCTTTTCAACAGGATTTCGAGTTGTCCAGCTCTGGAAAAAAAATCCTAATATTCCATTTTTGAAGCATCTTGATCAAAATTAACTCTGTCTCCATTATTGATGGTTGTGGAAAAATTGATTTCAATAGATGTGAATTGAATCTACTGATAGCCGTGCTTGCAAATGGAACGTGAAATCTCAATCTCATGTATTTGTTACTTCGGTAGTTCGGTAATCAACAAAAACAAAGTAACAAACAGAATATTAGGCATTCCAGATCAGGTTATGTCTGGGGGGCAAATACCAGTTTTAACCAATCACAAACTTATAAAAAAGAAAACAAACGAAAGTTCCTGGGGGGCAGATGCCGCCGATTGGTTCATTTCGATCTATTTGACATTTTTGACAAGTATCTGGAATGCCTAATAGAACGCGAGATTAATCTGACGTCTGATGAAAACAAACACGACCTACCTCAATGTTTACTTGGTTTGAGGTTATGATTTTTGTGATTTGCTGATTGTTTTTCAGAATTTCCCTGTTAAAAAATGTTTTTCCATGTTCCAGCATAAAGGATAATGGTTGTTAAGTGCCGAGTGAAAGGATGAAAAAACTACAATTTAAAATCATGGAATAAAATCTGCATTTTACCCAGGTAAATGAAGTAGTTATGAAGACCATAGTAATTATCATTTTTTATTCAATTCACTGAAATGATACATGATAACATCTTGATCTCTACCTGGATTCTTAATTGATTTGTTTCAGTAATTATGGAATCTGCTATAAAATGAGGTGACCATACCCTTCCAAGCTCATTACTTTTCTGTGCTTCCTGTATTCAGATCCTTAAGATGAGTGATCTATCTGAATATCATTCGACTCTCGACGAAACTCATCGTAGAAGATATTCATCTAAAATATCAGTTTTGGGTATTGATCCTCATGTTGATTTCGAAGAGTTTTCTACCGAGCTCTCAATGGTTCCACATATCATGTATCCAGATATTGTCAATTAGCTAATTCACACTAAAAGTGCATATACACTCAGTGAAATGAAAGCTTACAAAGGTTTGGAGGCTTACAATCAGGCAGCTTGTGGATGGGTTCGGAAAATATTTGTCAAGCATTTTGAAAAACCCATCTTGGTTTTAGGACAAGTAAGTCAGTTACTCTATTTTATCTATATTTGAATGAATATTTGTAAGAAAAGTGAAAATAACTTGAAAATGCCCTATCTACATTCATAAATATTCAAGAACTTTGTAATCTCATTTTCCTCGAAAAAAATAATCATCAACATTTTGAAATTCACCAGATCAATTATCAACAAGTTACACAAATATTCTAGTTGATATGTAACACCTCAATGTTTTTCAGGTTATGCATTCTCAAAGACTGAATGCAAAATTACTTACCCCATGGATCATAACTGATAAGGATGGCACAGTCGAAAGTGCTCTTTGTAATTGCATTGCAGGCTTTGGTGAAGTATGTACACATGTCGCAGCTGTTTTGTTTTCGATTGACAATGCAATGCGAAAGCAAGAAGATGTTACTAGAACAGGGGTGAAAGCTTATTGGATGCCACCTAAAGATGTTCCTGGAGAACCAGGACGAGTGAAAGATCTTGACTTTTCTAGACCGAAGAAAATGAAGGAAAACAAAGCACTACTTCAGAGTTGAAATATTTTTTTCAATGTAGCAAACTCAAACTACTTGTTATGGAAACTGTGATGTTTTTGGAAACAATAAATTAAATAAAAAATAAATAAACCATTAGAATCCATCAGTCAAAACCGTTGTCTCAATTGGAACATTTGTTGACTAAAAAACTTTCATTCCATGATTTCACATTATTGTTTTTTCATCCTTTCACTAAACACTTAACAACCATTGTTACTTATGTTATAATTGGGAAAAACAACAGGAAAATTCCGAAAAACAAGGCAAATCACAGGAATTAAATCAACTAACGAACAACCATAACCTCAAATCAAGTAAACATTGAGGTAGGTCGTGTTTGTTTTCATCAGACGTCAGATTAATCTCGCGTTCTATTTGTGGTCAGGTTTTAGGTTATGGTTGGTTGGTTGGTTATTGCATTTATGGGTGCGTCCTTGGACATATACCCAACGTCAAGTATTAATTATTATATGATAGAAACGAGTGCGCTGACCAAGCGCGTCTGGGACATCCCATAGGCTGAATTCAGACAGATCCGAAATCCCATCGTACGACGATCTGATAGCTTTCTGATTGGTCTAAGTTTGAATTTTCATGCGGGCGGGAAGAATTCGTCCGAAAGTTTTAACTTTTTCCTATGTCGGATGAAGAAAATGCATTTCTGTCAAATGCAATGGTCAAAGCTAACGATGTTCTGATTGGTGCATTATTTTTAGCGGGAATCATCTGATCGAAATGTCATTCTGCCATCCGATGTCGGATTGAGATGAAATATATTTAACTTCGTCCGATAAATTTACCCACGGAACTCAAAGGACACATATAATCTGACAGAAACTGACGTTGTGGCGGTTTGTAGTGAACGTTGGTCGGGGAGTACCGAATACCCTAGTATCACTAGACTACAAAATGGTGAAAACCAATATAAATTTATAAAAATTAGATACATCGCAGATTTTAAACTGGCTTGAATATATTTTCTTTTATTTCAAAATGAAGAAAAAGTATATTGAAATAGGATATTTAGAGAATTTATTGCAGAATATACAACTTCCATGATAATTGAAAAATATATCTGTTTGAAGAGTCTGCGGAAACTTTCCTCAAATATTGCTCAGCGTAGTAATAGATACGGGGCGACTAGGAGGATTTTCTCATTTTAAAATCACTAAAGAACTATGTGACCTCAAATAAGAACATATTTGAATAAAAACTGCATCTCTTCATTATAAATATACTTTGTTTTCGTACCAATCGATGTTAGACAAAATTTATAGTACCACTATGGATCATCAAATATCATTATCTAGTTATATAAGGTGTTCAGGTAGGTATCTTCCTTGATGAAACATTGAGTTGAGTCAAGCACATGGAACTCCTTTGTATTCGAATCATGTCTGTTATGGATTCTCTGGGGTGGTAGTTTTCTCTCAATGAAATAAAAAGCTGCAATTTGCATCTAACATACGAATGTATTTTCATTAGTTATAAAAATTCTGCGATATTGAGCCATATAATAGATTACTTCAGCACTAATATAAATGTTTCGAAAAACACTATTTCTCTTTATGGTCAGTATTGAACTCTATTTCTTAAGAAGCTTGTACATAGTTATATGACAAACCAATATGCCCCAGGGGATTATATAAATTGTACCTGCAAATGACTATCGAATTCAGCAAAGATTATTTTGACCAGAGCAAACACATACTATACGGTGTTCAGACTATAAAAGATATAGAATGAACAACATAGTTCAATTCAATATCAAAACCGGGTCAGTATAATAATTGTATAACTTTATTTCAATAATATGTGGTTATTTTGCCACTCCTGACAACATTCCATATTGCAAACAGTGATAGTTCGACGGAATTTCCATTTGTGCAATCCTCAAATATGTCTAGTACACTCCTATACATTAGTCGGGATGTTCTTGTATCTCCTTATTGAATATAATCGTCCTTCCAAATACTATTAGCGAAATAGGCATTCCCTTTTAATGCAGCAACACTTATCCATTCAAAATGAACGATGAATCATTGCGAGCACCTTGGGTATATCTCATTTAATTATCTTGGTCATGTAGTGAGCCTGTCAACATTCAATGAAAATATTTTCACTGTGCCCTTGGTAGCTTATCTGGTACAAGTCACTCTTCCGCCAAGCCAATCTTCATTGTTGGAGTACTAGTTAAGGACATATGATTCAACTGGTGAATGGCTTCATTATGATATTTTGCATCTCTTCTCTTTTGACTACATAAAGATCATGAGGCTCAGTTCACTTGAAATATAGGAAATAATCTTCACTCATCAAATATTATTCGATTCATTTCACCCTGAAAAGGCACGATGGTTAAATACGAAACACTCGACATTTTTGTTTACTGTACCTGGCCGAACGACAATTTTGTTTTCTTACTAAAAGATGAATATTATCAGATGAAGCACATTTGCTACGATCTCAGTCGATCTCGAAAAAAAATTATCAACAGTAAACACAAACACATCAGGTTATGTTTATTTATTGGCGAAACTTCGTCAATAGTCAATGGAGTTTTGCGAATATCATGTTTCGTGATCACACAGAACAAAAAATTCTAGAATGTCGAATCCGAGTAGCAATCGGGTCTATGTGAATCGCCCATTTTGTCCGATGATACGAGTACGATTCGGACGTCGGATATCGGATCTGTCTGAATTCAGCTATACTCGTGTCCGTTATTTCTTTGTCAGTAATATTCTTTGCCAGTGATTTTCTTATGGGCATCGATGACCCCACCAAATCCGTTGGCATCCGGCCTGGTTACCGGCGTAGAGAGCCACCGATCCTCTTCTTCTTATTCTAGTAATTATATTTATTTTCGTCTTCTTCTTCTTCTTTGAACAAATTGAATTTTCTTCTTTCTTCTCTAGGTCATCTCATAACCTTTTATAGTTAACACATGGCCTTTAAACACACTTTTTCTAATTTCAGTATTTACGATACAGTCGATACAGTAAAGACATACACAAATACGTTTTCACATAAAACAGGTCCCGACCATGTACTGGCTTCTATCAGTGTGAAATCGCACCTCTTGGCACAGACGACCGTACGCGGCCGCCATTTGCACCGAAATCCTTTAGGTTATCTGTTGAGTGTTATGTACTGTGTAGTTCCATCTGTTGGTATGTTACATCTCCATTATTCTCCATGTCCACAGCCTTCGATATGGTCTACCCTCTGTGAAACATGGTGAAACCATTGTCTAAGGATTTCTTCATGTGAATAATTACAGAAGTCTCCTGAACATCAGAGGTTGCCAGTGAAGATTCCGGCCGATAGATGTCTCTACAAAAATGGATTGCTAAAACCTTTGTATATAGACTATTATACAATGCTAAGACTGAGCACTGGAATGCCCCACGATGCATAGTACCCAAGAAGGGAAGATGTTAATTTTCAAACCCTAGCTATCTCCTTGAATAGATAGGATTGCCCAAGAGGAACATTCCGATGCAAGCCAAAGTACGCAGCCATTCTGTACTGAATATCTATGTGAAAATGCATCGTAAATGAAAGGACATCGTTTCTCTCATAAAAAAGATTCAAATTGCTTCGAACCAAGTAAGAGTTGCAAGATTTTAACTCAATTCGCAGAATAATTCGGTACGTATATGGGCAGAAAATACATTTGCTTTCCTTCTGAATCGATGAGTAGGAGAAAAAATAATATACCGTTTGGCCAAATGGCAAACCCAGGAACTAGATTTGGCTCCTTCAAAAAATGAAGGAGATATAAAGCTTTATTCATGGAAATAGTTATATAAAAAAAATTGTCTTATCACTTTCTGTTGATATACGTGTATATTATTCAAAGACGAGTTGATTCATTCAGAAAGTGTTAATCGAGGGAATGATTTGATATTACTCTTTTCATAGAAGTTTTTTGTCCTCTTTTTCTTTGGGATGCTTCGGGTAAAGAAACCTCGAAGTTGCTACTGAATTGAAAGTGAATTGCAACAAAATTAAGTTGAATTGAAAAATAAATTATTATTATTCCCCACACAACACATGGACATCCAGTGGATATCTAATGGATATCTATTAAGAATATTTTGAACATCCGATGGACGTACAGTTTTTATCCAAAGAATATTCAATGGACATTCTTAGGCCACCAACCTGTACGTCCATAAAATATCTTTCATGGACATCCATGAGATATCCATTATGGACATCCATGAGATTTCCTTCATGGATACCCATAAGATATCCATCATGGATAACTACAAGATATACTTCATGGACATCCATCAGATATCCATCAAGAACGTCCATAAGATATCGTTCATAATTCTACATAATTATTTGTGCAATTTGTTACAGAGAAACCAACCTATACCTAGCTTGAGACGTGAAAAAGTGCTGCACACTTCTTGGACAACGGATTATAGTCAGTAATATATCCTGTGATAAGGCACTCAACTTGACCGTATGTGCAATTTAAAATGTTCTGCTAGATTGGTTTCGCTGTATTTAAAAAATTTAGACAAGCTAAGATGAGGTGTAGAGTGGTGTAGACGAACGATTAAAAAACTAATGTCGTTAATAAGAACTTTTTATTTTTTTTTCACTACTTTTCAAACAAAATACTTGATATAGTTTGAATTTGAAAAATAGTTTGCCGAGAGTTCTCAACAGAAAAGTTATTGATGAATTTAAATAGTTCTCAATTTGAATAACATATGAATATAGTACTCGACAATTCACTTGCTTCCTTCCAAAAGTTCTCGTTCACGGTGAATGCTAATGATCACAGTTTACAATTATTTACTAACACACCACTATTTTTCGTTTCTTTATAAACACAATTATTGCACAATGCACACCACAACGCTTCAACTCGGTTCAACATAACTTTTTCAAACCGACCCAACCCGACCCTAAAAATTACGACATTTGGCAGACGCCATAGACGGTTGCACCACAGTAAATCCTTTACTGTGGTTGCACGTCAGGAAACCGAGTCAAGGTGCATTTTGCGTCGCGCGTCACGTCTATATATATATATATATATATATATATATATATATATATCAACTGTCTTGCTGGAATGTCCATGTAAATGGCCCAATCACGTCGCCTATTCGTAGGGTGCCACTGCGGAAGGAACATTAATTATTTATACAATAAATGTACGAAATGGATGTCCATGCATAAGACATCCTTCGTGGATATCCATTTTGTACATCGTATGGATATTTTTTACTGGGAATACTTTGGATATTCTATGGATATCCAAAATTGGTCCAAGGATATTCCGACATGAATTGGACATGAATGGACGTGCATAGGATATCGGGTACTGTATGGGTCTTGAAGATTATATTTTGGTATTTCTCTTCTTAAAGAAAGCTGATCTGTTATCCAGCCAGAATTTTCATTTCAGGTATAACTGAGCAAGCGTAATCAAATATCGCGGTGCTATAGGAATAACGGCCAATTTCAGTTTCGTGCCAAAAATATTTCACAACCCACCAGCTCGCACTTATATTCGGCCTGTCCAAAACTACCGTTTCCTGGGTAAAGTTCAACAACGAAAGATTTACATTGAAGCTACGAGATTATTATCAGATAATCAAGAGATTGAAAACAAAGACGTGCATCAATCACAACGCGGGAACGCCAGAAGTGAGTAGATTATCATTTACTGCGTCCGCGTAGCAGTCGAACCGAACCGTTTAGTCAACGCACGCCGGTAAAGCATTATATCTCGTCCGCTTTTCTCCTATACTTGATTTACATATACAATTATTATTCCTCACTGTTTTTTTTTCAATCATAATAATATATAGCCTGTATCACTCCTGAATACTGTAGCTTTCTGTTAGTGAAAAAATATTCATGATTGGATCAATATTTCGTTTCAAATTAGAAAATCATTTATTTTCAAAATAAAAATGAGAATAGGTTGTGCTCTCTATATTGGTCAATTGGGAATATCATCATCCAGATACGCCTCTATCGGCAAATATTTGAACTATTTCATCAAGTAAAACAAACTTCTGTCACTGTCGAATGTGATCTGAAATTGTGGTGCATTTTGGTGTTCTTGTGCTTCACCTTCGCAATTTGATGAAATTGATATTTATTTATAACAATGTCGAAATTAATTAATGTGAGCTGTTGTGTGGATGGATGTATTAGTAGAAAAGGAAGAAATCCTAACCTTTCTTTCCATACGTATTTCTTATTTTAATAATTATCGTACGAAAAACCCTTCTCTAACACATTCACGCACTGAATAGTCTTCACATTTGTTTTACAAAGAACTTCGTCAAAACTCGAAAAACACAAGGAACAATACAACGTAAACAATAGTAAACATATGTTTTGACACACTACGATCAGCTGATTACTGTTTGGAGCCGACATTTTTGAACAGACATCAGCGCCTTCATCGGTTAAAATTCTTCCCAATTCCCGAAATAAATAAGTTTTCTTTGTCACAGATTGATATGTCCTACGGACATATTAGGGAGTTGAAGTGCAATCGTGAACGTAGACGTAAACGTACAAATTGACAGCTACGCATGCGCAGTCTTGTGTTTTTTGCGTTAGCCCACGTAGATGGTTTACGGGTTTACGTAATCTTACGGACTTTCACGTATACGTAAAAAAATCAACGTACGTTAACCGAGAGCTACCGACTGGTGCCGAGGCGAGTACTGATTGTAACGATTGTATCATTATCATTGTTTTTGAATTTTGTAAATGATTGTATCACAGCCGAGAAATTCTGTAATCAGAATATCAGATCAGTTGAGTCAAAAAATGACTGATAGATCTACACGATTTCGATTCACAGAGGAATTTGATTTACACTTAGCCAGAGAAGTATATGGTCAAAATCCATTTGAAGATATGAAAAGATGGTCTATGATTCAAGTGAATATGATCCAAATTACTGGAAAATGTGTGTCCATTAGAACTCTCCGAGATAGAATTGAGAATTTGCTTAGAAAATATTCAATTAAAGCTGCATCATTGGTAGGAATGTAAGTATAGATCATAAGAAGCAGTTGAAAGGATCATTGGTTAATACCTAGATTTATATATTTTATTAATTTTATATCTAGTATGTTTTTTGTCATGATTTTAGGTCAGGAATAGAAATTCTGGTAACGGAGATGGATGACCTACTTCAGCAAATTTTGGAATTGAAAAAAGAAGAGAAAAGGAAAAGCATACCCTTGTCTACTTCTACTCAAAATTCCAAATCATCCTACATGAAAGGTCATGATGCACGAGAACGCTCATGCCTTGAAAATAATGCGACATATAGTAAGAATTGATTTGTCTGTGGAATTACTTCTTACATTTGCTATTCTACTACTTCACCATTAAAACTGAAAAATTTTCAATTGTTTTAGATGCCGAGGTACCACTGGGAAATTCAAGAAAATCCTACCCAACTGATGTCAATGTACCAGAGCAATTATGTTCTGATCCTGGGATTGATTTGATATGTGGTAAGAATTATTCAATTCTGTGATGTGACTTTTTGTGTTCATAATTATTCTGAAAATGCATGAATATTTCATTGTTATAGATACCGAGATAGTAGTGGAAGATATTATTGAAATCAAAAGTAATGAAAACAGTGAGGCAAATACATTTTCATCCAATCAGAGTACCAGTCAACCTATAACCCTTAAAAGAAAGCCTTTGGCACAAGCAAATATTTTAGGTAAGTGATGTTAATTGAAAGTGGTAGACGGTCAAATGAAAAAAATTATTGAAATTAATGGCAAAACGTCTCATTGTATATTTTATACTAGGATTGAAATATATATTTTAGGACCAAAGCATAAAAGAATCAATAGCAACATTAAACAACAGACTGTACAATATTTGGAAAAGAAGAATGATAAACAATATGAACTGAAATGCAGAGAATGTGCAATACAGGAAAGGAAATTAAAACTCGAAGAACAAAAGTTTGAAATGGATAGAGATGAACGTCAAAAAAGGTTGGAAATCGATGAGAGAAGGCTGGACATGGATAGACAGGAACGTCAAAAAAGGTTGGAAATCGATGAGAGAAGGCTGGAAATGGAAGAAGAAAGGCTCAAAATGTTATTCGTCAACCAGCAAGACTGGATTAAATTTGTGTTAAATAAAAAGTAAAGCAAACTTGGCTTGAATCTTTATAGTGTTGTTTATTCAGTTGCTCATGTAACATGTTTTTTTTATTTATTATATAGGAATGTATTTTTGTTTTGAGATTTCTAATACAGTTTTGATAAAATATCTGGCTTTAACTCATTTGTGATAACAGTATCGACTAAGTCTGTAGTTTTTTGTGTTATTCATTCAGTACTTCTATATTTTTAAGTAAAGTAAATGTTTATATTTACCAAATATAACATTGACTTAATAACAAATATTTTTGGAATTACCTAAGAAGCAAACTTTAATTTTCCATTTACAAATAATGTGGCTATACTGATCATCTAATTTTTGTACAGAAGTGTAAATTTGTAAATGAACAAAGCTTTTATGCTTTCATCCCCAAATGGAAGGGATTAAATAAATATTATAGAAGATGAATGTTACATCAAATTAATGTAACTAGCAAAACAAATATATAAAATCTAAATATACTTTATTGTCAATGTGTTGATAGGTGTTATATTTATAATATTTTATGTCAGTTGCCTAAATATACTTCTAGCAGGGGGGGTTCGATGTTGAAGTAGGAACTCTGTTGGCTTCCATAAAGACAAGTGTGGCAATTGGTGAAAAGCACTGCAACATGGTACATTGTACCCACTTCTTGTAATAACAACTTTTGGTTCTTTTTGAAGTCCACAAAAGCAAATTCTTGCAACACTTTACTGAAGCCCCATTCCACTGTCACTCTTAAACTACTCATAACATTATTGAAGTTCTGTCGTTGTGGATTCCCAGCAATCTGCTGTTGAGTAAAGGGTCTAATTAATAGCTCTCTTAGACTATATCCTTGATCTCCGTATATAACAAAATGCCTATCTTCAAATACTGTGAACTCCTCCAATTCCTCATACAATCCTGACTCTCGAAACATCCCAGCATCATGTCGATGACCAGGGAATGCACCTTTAAGACTTATTATTATTCCATCAGGGCATAGAAGGGACTGGTATTTCACAGAATGTACTTTTTTATAACCTGAATAATACTCTTGTTGGTGTTCTGATGGCCTACATATAGGTCTAACTGTTCCATCTATGAAGGCCCATATGTTGTTCATAGGAGCCCCTTTATCGGCTATAGCCTAAAAAATATTTCTTATAAAAAATGTCTGGTTTGAAAAGTTCATACTGTACCTGTGAATACTGTTGCAATTTTTCTTCATTGAGCCATAAAACATTCCCAATATTCTGTAACAAATGACCCTTGTTGTCAATAACAATTTCCATGACCCTGTTTATGATGCTGGATAGCGCTCTATAAGAATATCCAAATGTGATTTCCAAGTCAACCAGCCTATTCGGATATGCCAACCGTCTTAGCAGAATACATAGACCCGTAACACCTACAAATTTAACGGGCTGCTAAAGAATACTGTTAAAGAATGATCCATGATAAGTATAATGTGAACTTGAGAAGAAACTTACCACTTAAAGTTATATTTTCTGGGGTTGTTACAAATTCTGGAATGCCTAGTGCGTGACACAGTCTGGGAATATGGTCTTTTTCGAATCTGAAAAAGGATCTGGCTTCAACATTTGATACCTCCTCGAAGTTGAATCGACCATATAGATCATCATTAATTTCTCCATCTCCGAGAATAGCAGCATCCAAAATTTCTTGCATGTTGTATACTTTAATTTTTCTCAAATTCAGGTAAAAGAAAACCAATAACTGAAATAACATAAACTCATAAACATAAATAAAATAAATTTTCGAGGTTAAGTTATTTCACCGAAGTTAATGTAGCCACGTAGCTTCTGTGAAGAAGAATTGTAAATCTACCACTTCAACTCTTTTTCAAGCAATTCGATACGAGTGTTAATTAATGGTAACGTACGTGAGTTAAGTCTGCGTAGATCATTTTACTTCAACTCCCTATTAATCTGTGCCTTTGTCATTACTTTCACATTATTTAGTCTCGCCACCTCTCAGACTGAAGCAGAAGTAGAGACATTCAATTGAATGTCCTTACTCCATTACAGTTTTTTTACGCCATCTATTAGACACTAGCAAAACAAAAGTACAATCCGTGCCCCTACTCTATCATACATTGAATAACATTGGGAAACGCTTCGAGCAATAATCTACAGTCTTCAGACAATGCCTGAATCACATTTTCTTGATTATTTATACATAATGGCAAAAGATGGCAATCAATTCAGAACAGGAGTGGAGTTCTTTGGCGATGTCGTAGATCATTCATGCTTTGAAGATTATTTCAATGTCTAAACTTTCATTTCTCTCGTAAACTTGTATTGTCAACTCTATTTTGAAGCTTAATTATATTTATTTCAATATTCCAGTCAAACTGTCAGACAAAACTCTGCACCCACTTTTCCCTGCTTCAGAGTAGGAAACTTTGTCGTGCTTTGTCACGTAAACGGAAATATCAACATTATACTGTAGATGGCGCAATGAAAACGCTTCAAATCCTTTTTACACAGACGACTAACTACACTCTATAAACAATGGATATAGTCATTGGACTCTTTAAACAATGATATAGTTGGTAATCCTCATTGAAATATCATTTGAAAGATTGATACTACGGGTAGATGGCACTAGTGATTTCGTTTCCAATAAGTCATCTCATTGAAATACCCACTTTATTGATTACTTTGTACCAAAAGACGGACAATCAATTCAGAAACAGAAGTGGAATATTTGGTAGATGTCGTAGGTCGTAGATCACTCATGTTCTGAAGATAATTTTAATGCACAAACTTTCATTTCCTTCTTTAACTTCCATCGTCAACTCTATTTTGAAGCTTCATTATCTTTCTGTCAATATTTTAGTCAGACAGTCAGACTCTATAGCCAATGGCCGCGTCTAACAGCTTATAGCGCTTGAATTGAAACCGCTTCAAAATATTTGACATTTCACGATGGAAAACTGAAATTTAGTACCTCTGTAAAAGGGATTTGAAGCGTTTTTGTTGCGCCATCTACAGTATAATGTCGTCGTTTTCGTTTACTTGACAATACACGACAAAATTTTCTATTTCAAACGGAAAATTGTATGCAGAGTCCTGTATGTGAGTTCGACTGGAATGTATCGTTAACTCAATTTTCAAGCTTCATTATAATTTTATGAATGAAATGAAAGAAGCATTAAAATAATCTTCAAAATATTAATGATGCATGCAAGATGCAAGAAAATGTGTGATACAGGTTACGACGTTCGTAAGAAAAATGAAAGAAAATATATTACTTGGAAACGATTTCACTAGAGCCATCTACCCGTAGTATCCATCTCTTCAAATAATATTTCCATAGAGTTGACTAACTATATCTCTATAAAAAATTGTGTATGGTCAAACTGACAGATATAGGCATACTTAGGGCCGGTATTATAAAACAAAGTTAACTTTAACTGATACCCATTCCTACCAACAGAGTTAACTAATGCCTCTTGAAGTACTGTAACTGTTTGATATTATCTTGTATGTTGATGGTTTCAATGATATATCTGTTTATTTGTATTTGTTTGATATTATCTTGTATGTTGATGGTTTTATGATATATCTATTTATTTGTATTATTCTTTATCTATACTTAAAAATTATACAAAACTTAACAGACAGAAATACACATCCTCCTACTGAGTAATAACACAACAGTAACATGTGACGTCACTCCACAATTTAACTTCTAGTTATCTGTCAAAATAGTTTCATAACACCGGCCCTTAGGCATTGTCTAAGGATGATCATTTAGAGAAGGAAACTTATTTGCCGTTCGTTGTCAAGTGAACGGAAATAATAGCATCATAGGGTAGATGGCAGAACAAACACGTTTCGAAAGCCGTTAACGCATGCAAACATTGTATAAAGAAAAATAATTTTATGGAAATGAAAAATAATCGTCAAAAATTGAACGATCAACGACATTGACAGAAAGTTCCTTTTCTATTTTCGCATTGATTGTCATTTCTTGGCATTTTATATACAAAGTAATTAAGAAAGTATGCTACTCAAACTACGACAATCCTAAGAATCATGTGAAAAAATACTTGATATGGAAACGAACATCCTAATACCATTTATGTAAGATGCCTAGAAGTCCTGGTGATTCAACTGATTAGATTTTGTTTAGATTTTTGTGGCGAAAAAAACAATCGACGCTTTTGAAGGTTTCCTCTATTTTTTCGGTAGAGGGCGTTATGTTCCCATTTTTCAAATTTGATGACAAGTGTCAAGTTAATTGTCATATTGTCATGTCAGTTTGAAATTTTGAATAATTTTGATGTTTACGATGTTTTATCGTGTTTATTTGTTGATTTCATTGCTTTTAAATATCGAAACGTTGTTACTGGTATCTCATTGACCACCCATTATCCTTTAGGTTGCGATCTCTTCTCGCTAGCCAATCAAATAAAAGTGGAAAAACCCGACTGCACATTATTTTCACTTAGTGCAAATTTAGCTTCAGACAAGACTGACAAGAGCGTGTTGGCGACATCTGTACATATTGTACGGAAACCTCCAAAAGCTCAATTATCCACCAAAAATCAAGCAATCCAGATTTCGCCACTTTTATCCCAAACTTCTACAGGTATAAGTAAACACACCAGGGTTTCCAGGCATCTTACATTTATGCCTAATTTCGTCCGTGCAACGTGCAAACGCAGCATGGACGCAGCAAACGATTCCGTTAAGTTGTTGCCATCTGTTGGGAATGTCCAAAACAAAACTATCAAGGACAAAAGTTCGACCACTCTCTAGTAAGCTTCGCTTACACGGGTATGGACATTGGGTGGAGCTAATCGGAACGATTACCCAAGAATTGACCAATGGCATTGCACTTTAATTTGTTTAAACAATTTAGAAAAGAAGAAGACAAACTGTCATTTTTCAAATTGACGTGACATTGACATTTTGATGCTCGATGCAAAATGTAAACAATCACAAAGGTTTTCGACTAAAATTTTGGGTGTTTCCTATGGATATTTGACTAATTTTAATTTCCTTTTGATTTTTCGAGTTGAATTCCAATAATTTTGCATGTGCACGCCATATTGACAATACTGCAAGTAATATTTGTAACGTGGCTAGAGGAATGTTGAAACAATACCACGACTTCTTTAGTACAGTTCGTATTTTAGGTCGCTAGACATTAAATTCGATTGAATTTTAAAGATTTTTCTGGAATTTTCAAGAAAATGATAAACCTGATTTGAAAATTTAAGCAGTGAAGTAAGTACCTACTTTGTCAAACAATAATATTTGGCAATGAAATGTAGATCTATACCATAATAGCATATTCTAAAAAATTATCTCTGAAACTTCAAGAATGTTTGTTTTATAAAGATATACAGATGAAAGTCTAATTCAACACAGGTAAAAAAATGTGAATGAACTAGGATGCCCTATCTTTTAGAGTTACCTACGCTGACAACTGATTTAATAATTTGTATGTTTGATACTTCGGAAATGAAGACTATTTCTATCAAGTTACTGGGATTAACAGCAGATTTATACAACAGTTTCAAATAAGATGAAATGGTCATCTTTTTGAATAATAATTGTTCATATGGAATAGTAAGTAATGTTGAACTTCTTATAGTGAATGCTCACTTCGTAAATTTGTGTATTTGGTGATTCTTTCTCAGAATTTCCCATTTGAAGAAATAACTTCTACCCAAGTCCCAGGTAAACATCGAAAAAGGTCCATTTAATTCAAGGTTAAGTTTGTTTTCATTCGCGTTCTATACAAAACTATATTCGGTGATAATCTAGTAAAAAATAGTAAATAACTCGTCACTTGGAATGGAAAATAGCTTGTGACTTTTGTCATTGTTTTCACAGTTTTTAACTGAACAAATTTCCATTTCAAATCAGAATGAAGAATATTGTGTAAGTTGAACTCGGTTAAACTTGATACTCAACAACACAGACCACGTTAATTATTTTTGCTCAACAAGCATACACGAAACACGAAAGGCGAGTTCTGAAATTCAACAGTAACTTCCGTCAGTTCTATCACCGATGCCTCTCTCTCTGTTTGTCGTTCGTCACAAACAGAGAGAGAGAGGAATCAGTGACAGAACTGATGGAATTTCCTGTTGAATTTCAGAACTCGCCAACACAAACACTTCTTCTTCTCATATTCTCCGAATTCGTATAAACAAATTATCCTACATTGCGATTGGCCGATTTTTGGGTATCATCTGGGATTGGCTAATTTACAACAATTTTCGCGAGGGCCTCGCCCATTGTCCGTACACGAGTAAGCGAAGCTTACTAGATCCAGTGACCCTACCTTACAGAAACAAATAAATCAAGTAAAAAAACAGTTTATTCGAAATCAATTCAAAATTGCTATTTTTCTCATCAGGCAAATCCCCCATTCTTCACTTGTAGCTATTACAATATTGATTATTGATTCGTTTTGATTGTGGTAGGTTATAACCCGTAGAAAAGGCGGATAACAGTTTTTGAAAACGTAATACATTATACCGAGCCTATTTCGATAATTCATATCGTTCGATATGTACCAATTGTCGGCTATAGTTTGTATGTACAATTCACAAGATATTGTAATTTATTGAAAGATGCTATAGTTTTGTTTGTAAAAACAATAGACTACAACCGTATATATCGCCCCTGTGGCCTAATGGATAAGGCATCGGCCTCCTAAGCCGGGGACTGTGGGTTCGAGTCCCACCAGGGGTACGAGCTTTTTTTCTTACATGATATCAGATTATTTGTAATTTTCTACTTTTTTTCACTTTTCCTGAATCTAGCTGTTTTTTGATATTCTCAGATCGAAGTGGAAATTGTAGAGAATTAAACAGAAATTAACATTCTCTAGCCATACATGTTTATAAATAATTATGGATACCTATAATTGCACGAACTGGAAATCGTTTGATGAGTTGATTTTTTTATCAACAATTATTCGAAAAAGAACCTAACCTACTTTCAAGTAGATTATAATTGTTCAAGGGGAAGGTGAACAGGTCAGAATAAACTTTGTCGAACACTTATTGGAACTTTTCTGCAATTATGTGAAACATCCTTCTGATTCAGAAAGTGTTCAGATCCTTGCTAACGTGTGAGCACGATCATAGTAGTATACAGGGTGGTTCTCAAAATTGAGTTATTGACTTCTACAACTTGAAGAACTCGTCAACAAGAAATTGATAAACTAAAAATCACCCCTATATGAAACAATAGTATTTCAAAGAATATTTCATTGCCCATTTTTTTGATATTCCTGATCAATGCCCTCTGAAAATGTAGCCTTTTTTGTACTACTGGCATCGCTCAATTTTTATTCGACAGTAGTACGGAATATAGAAAAATAGTGCGATATCATATTCATTTTTTATTTTGGCGATTTCAGTAATACAAAAAACGCTGTTTTTACGGGGCATATAAGAAATTTGTGTAATATACCATGGGTCTTTATTTTCCGAACTGTTTACTCTTAAAGGCCTTTTCTTATCAAATTCCACTATTGCTATCTCGAACCTACAAGGTCGGGTGAATTGGTCATGAACTTGAAATTCGAATGCTTTCTCTTCAGATAAACAAAATCTTTTTTTATATGCAGATTCATAAATTCAAAGAACATCGCGTAAATCAAGAGACAGGAGAAACGAACCCATTAACGCCGAATTTTTTTTTTTTTCAAATAATCATATTTTGAAAGAAATAGTCCGTTTCAACTAGTGGTATTGACACCATGATTATATTGAAAAAAAAAAATTCTCTTTCAGTTTTTGTGAAAACTGCTGATCTATAAATAGATCGCTGGGTGTTGGAATGATAAATCCGCAGTAAATGGAATAAAGTTTTATTCCGGAAAAATCCACATAAGTTCTTGTTTCTGCGATGAAATTTACTGAAACAAGTTACATAAAGTTACATCACATTTTTTGCACATGGTAAACTGACATCGACGCTGATTTGATCTTTTTTCAAGGAAATGACCTTTTTCATCTAATCTCACAATATCCAAACCATTTGCTCTTGATGAACACAGTGCAGTGACCAATTTGAATCTTAGGATTTTTCACAGTAGCCAGTAATTTCAAAACGACTCTAGTCTTCTAGAGGTTCTGATTGTGCTTCGGTTTCCTTACCAGAATAAAGAGAAAAGGAATAGCAGTATCCATCTTCACTTCACAGTTTGTAACTGAACCGAATTGGCTTACCTTTTATGAACTGTTTCAGTGAGTGGTGGCCATAATATCTTCCAATCATCTCATCTATTGAAGAAATTTCTTGGAAAAGACCAAAGTTTTGGAAGTTCACTTTCATTTTATCCAACAATGGTCTCATTTTGAATGATTCATCGGCTTCATGTTCATGAGCTTTGGTATTATCCTGACAATGTATGAAAGACTTAATTTCAAGATAGGCATTTCTGCTCATGGTATTGTTGACGATGGGTAGTCCAAAATCTTCATCGTCTGACCAATAATCGCGCTCAGATGGTAACGTGTGGTAGCCGCTAAATATGAGGAATCCAAAGGAATAATGCTAATTTTTTTGGGCGGCATATCTCTTCGTTTCTTCCACAATCTTGTCATACACACCATCGTCAAAAAATTGTTCGAACATATCAACAACACTGTTATGGCGTAAGGAAGCTCTCAAATTTTCATCTTTTTCTCTATATTCATATTCCGATTCAAAATGTTCATGATTCGGATCTATTTTGGACCACTTTGGAACTAACTTCTTAGGAGTTTCCCTCTTAAGTTTCTTCGGTGCAAATAATAGATGTGCTAATGGCACATTATCATCATCACTACTTCAATCTGAATCATGTGCTTGGAGCTCCACGAATCCAGCAATATCTACCGATGGCAACCCAGTATTTTCTTCTTCAAGTAGCTCTTCATCTGTTAGTTCTTCTACTTCTGGTGGCGAAGCTATCAAGTCTTCTATCTGCTCAGGATACAAGAACTTTACTGCATCTTCTGAATTTTTGAAAACGTCTTTTCTACTCATGCTGGGAAAATATACAAAAAATTTCAATACAACTGCCCAGCGATCTATACATAGACTGCAGTTTTTTTTCAACAAAAACTAAATAGCTTTGTATGATCGATATCAGACAACCTCATAATAAGGTGCATATACTAGTATCACAATAAAAATGAAAATATGGCTCACCTGCTTGAATCTATTATCGCGTAAAAAACAAAAAACTTCTTTCGGTGCACGCTCCGTAATATTCAACAAATTCAAAAGCAAGCAAAAAACTCTTTCACGCCAACAGATCGCCACTAACAGCAAGTTTGCATTTCTCTGATCGGAAGCAATGAAATTATGGTGGGGGGTGAACCCTCTAGACGTCTCAACTGGTTTTTACAACTTGATTTTTGTGCTGATCTATAACTAGATCGCTGGATGCTAATGGGTTAACATCCACTTTGAATTTTTGAAGTTTGTAAGCCTCAGGAAAAACCTCCCTCGGCAAGGAGTTCTAAAGCTCAGATGTTCTATTGAAAGAAGATCACTGAGCAAGAGAGGTTCGACAGGTCTCCAAGTTCACAACGAATGAGTGGAAATAATGTACATGTCGACTCATCCGTGTAGATATTGCCATTCTATAATTTTTAACAATTCATCGTTGATTTCATTGACGTGAATGTTTTTTAGAAATTTTGTTTCTTGAGCTGGTATAGGGACTCTGAAAGAGAAACTAGTATGAAGAGTACTGTCGTCCGCAAAACTATGTACTGAACAAGATGTTTTCTCGAGCAAATCATTGATATAAAAAATCAGTGTAATAACATTCATTTTTTATTTTGACGATTTCAGTAATACACAAAACACGTAAAGTTCTCTGAAGGCATATAAAAAATCTGTGTAATACCACAGGTATTCATTTCCGAACTGTTTACTCTTTTTTATCATGCAACATATACGATTGTATTGGTCAAAAGTTACCTTGTTTGGAAAATTCGAATGATTTCTCGTCAGATCGAGAATATCAGTGCGGTTTGTCTGTGAAATATGTGCCAAAAAGTAGAATTGTCAATTTTTTTTACTTGGCCTTATCGCCTCCATTTCAAATGTTATGAATAAAAGTCATAATCCAGTTTATGGGGGTTTTTGCTGTGCAAAAGGTGGAGTAATCCTGATTTTGGGATATGTTATCAGGTTAGGTTAGGTTAGGCGCAGGAGTAATATTGTTTTTCTACACCCGTACTATGATATTTCGTAATGATATCCATTTTGAAACGGATTGAAAATCTGTATCGAAATGGAAAATATGTAGCATAATGAGCTCATTATGATACATATTTTCAATGAATTGGAAATCCAATTCAGTGGTGGAAGGCACAACAACATGCCTTTGTTCAAAACTTATGCCTTATGCACTGTATAAATAGCCACCTGGTATGTAATTTTTCAATATACGGAACTTGATCCTGCATTGTAATGGCAGTCTCATTTCTATTTACGTACTGTTCACGGTTAGACAAACAATTGCAGTTTCGTCTCTCCCTATTCATTGCAAAATAAAAAATACTGGACTGCTAAATGAAGCAACCGTTCATAACATGTATATATTTGCTGTTGACATTTTCAGGAAAGGCACAATTTCAATATTTGCTAATAGCTAGTTGTTCATGACTGGAGTTATTGCATAGGTGGAAACTGGAGCTTTTTGATTTAAAATGTATTCAACGATGAGTTCTCTAATGAAGACAGTGCGTTGTTTGATAGTACTCCTGCTATTTTTTCAGTCAGTTCTTTCATACAATAAAAAACGCAGGACAGAACTCCTAGATCACAGAGAAGGGAAGTGTAAGTACTTTTATATTAGCTCAAGCCACATTATGTAGCAATTATCCCAGCCACAACGATACATCCCAGGGACGTCGCTGGGATATCACGACGCCGACGTGGCTGGTGAGGGAGCATGTCGTTACACCCACATTTCGTAGCACCCACAGTCACAGAACACTTTTCCAAACATACCCGAATGATTCAACATTTGCAAAATTCTTCCATTTTGTCGATAAACCCACAATTAATGTGTTATCGAAGTTTCGCGATATTAGTGCGAAAAGTTTCGCGATGTAATTGCGACAAGTTTAGCGATGTGACTGCGCCAACTTTCGCGTTGTTATTGCGACAAGTAGGAGCTCCTTGAGCCTCAAGATCTATTGTACATGACCGTTATCAAGCCCAGGATGTTAAGGCTTCTGATGAAGCGGATCAGATTCCTAGGGCTTGCTCCTTTATGTAGGGAGGTACCAATGTTATTCGTTCCACGAACTTGAAAAAAGCTCGGCACTCGCGTGCCTGGCAATGTCGCAGTATTGGCACTCTTCACAGTCAGCGTTGCCCATTTTCTTGAGGTAGTAGCTGAATTGACTGTGTCCCGTTAACAGACCAGTTGCTGATTTGGGGAATTATTTTATTCAACCCTAAAAGCTTTTAAGTATTTGTGAGCGAAGGGCTAATAAACCTTTTCGCTTGTCTTTGTCCTGGGAATCTGTTCTAGTGACGTCTCAATTGATAAAGTTCCCATTGGCGAAATTTCTCCTCAATGTAGCATTTCGAAAGCACACAGAAAGGGTTCCTGTCCAGGGGCAGGGGTGTTGGCCTCTTCTCTTGCAAGGAAATCACCTTCATTTCTTTTGATGAGCTTGTGACCTGGTTACCACTTTAAGGAAACTTCAATGTTTTGTGTCAGTTTCTTAAGGAACATTTGCAGTCCCAAGTCAGTTTGGACTTGCAAGTGGATTGGCTGTCTGATGAGATGTAGATTTTTCGAGTAATAATAATAATAATAATTTTTATTGTGATCATTGTGTGATCAATATAATTCAAGAGTAAGTTAGGAATTATTTCATTATATGAGGAATAGATGTACAAACATATGTATTTTGATACCCTCGTGTATATGAAGCAATACTGAAAAATATAAAAGTGAATAGATAAACTTTCAGAAATTTCTGAGTGAAAGCTGGGATGAGAAATGAAATGTGTTGAAAAATTAAAGGAATTACAGGTTTTCTTTAGCATGCCTGAAAGATGGTGGCGGTGATTTTAAATGGCTTCGGAGGCCTGAATTTTGTCACTGTTACTCCCACTCCCAGCCGTTTATGCGTCTTTGAACCATGAATGTAAGTGCCACACTAATGCATTCCTATTCAACTGTGGCTCACTGGGAGAGCATTTTTGGCGGTCATTTATGATCATTTCATACTGTATCCCAAAGTCGTGCCTGATTGACATGATATCTGTGGGTTTGAACATGCAATCTAATGGAATTTAGTCCCGAATATGTGACCGTGGAGATTTCGAAGTGTAAAGTTGCCTACCTTATACTTATGAGACTTTCCCAAAACAAACCCAACCTCTATTCACTCTTTATACAACAGTAGATAGAAATATATCTCGAGTTTTTTTTCCATAATTCCAGTTTTTGGAGTAGGGCTAGTGAGATTTGCCAACAGTGCTTGCACCGGCAATAACAACTTGCTTGGAACTTGCTATAGAAGAAGACAGTGCACCGATATAACTGGATCGTCTTCTGGAAGTTGCGCCAATGGAATTGGAACTTGCTGTGTCAGTAAGTGATAATAGAAGGAATATATGTATTTCACAACAAATATTCTATGAATATTCCTTTAGTACCTATGTTCCCATAATATCCTCATCAGAATATTCCAATATCATTCTACTTTTATCATAAGTGAATGTTTATCAACCGCATATCCCGTTTGTAATTTCTGTGATTGATAAATCCTTCTTAATATAATTTATATTTGATATCTACTCAAACATGCATTTCATCTAGAAATTGAAACAATTGATTTTGGAAACGTCACTGCTCGAGATAATATTTTATATAAATATAATATTTGTATGATGTGAGAATATCGAAGTCTTTTGATGAATGTTGTATGAGCACACTCAGCTCTTTTTCAGAACATGAATAGTGCATATTACCAGAATATTCCGAACATTTCTAGGACGTTCACACATTTTTTTTCTGTAATATCTGAGAACGTGGTGAAGACATTCAAATATTCCCGGATGATAACTGCTTGAATCTCATTTTTTTTCAGTTTATGTATTCTTTCTTCGTAGTTTTTTTGGGGTTCTTAACCTACCACAATCTGAGGAAATGCAAATTAAAATTGGAATCTACACAAGTATTTCACAAGCTTTTCAATCTACCACGATAAGTTTCTGCGTAAATTACAAATCAGTTCCTTCTCAAATTTGCCCCATTTTTTCGGATAATGGTAGATTAGGGATCCCAGAGGATACTCTGACGATGTTAATGTATGAAGTTTACATAATAATTGTTACATAAATTCAGTTTTGCGGAGATGTGGCGAATCCTCCTCGTATAATAGTACCTACTTCACCAATGACGCATATCCAACTCCAGTGACTGACAGTACTAGGTGCATTATGACTATACAAAGATGCAATGCTGATATATGCCAGGTAAGGAATATTTCTATGATATTGAATATGAATTCTTACTTTGGAACGATTCCATGTTATATACTCTTCGTAAGACCTGGACTATGTTCGGTTTATAGCTCGCTATATTCCAATGTCATTTTGAAAAATATCCCTCTGCCAAAATAACTTCACCAAATTCTAATGATTCCTGATAAAAAAACATCGCAACGACTTGAAATTTTGTTACCATTCTTGCGAACCTTTGTGATCAATAGTATAACGATTGTGACGAATTTTGGATATCTTTCAAAACAAACATGACGAAGTACACGTAATCTTGAAACCGTTATCTTGGATTATTGACCAAGAACTGATATAGGTACGAATTTCTTTGAGACATAAATCAATGAACGAAAATTTCCATCGGCCTCACTGATGTTCATTATAAATTCATAAAGTTATTTCCTAAGGAACTAAAATACAAATTGTCAGAGGTATTGTACTATAAAAAAATGTCTGCCATTGTGAATAAACCATTTTCAGTTCTCTCGGGAAATTTATATAGTCATGACAATTGGAGTTTGTGGGAATAATGAATTTCTGATGATCTGTTGAGTTTTTTCCAGTAATTATAACTATCCTCTCTGTTATTTACATAATTTCCTCAGAGTTATCTAGCATCTTGTATATTGTATAATTGTGTTTTTGTAAAATTGAATTGAATATCATCTCGTAACATACACTTATGGTTGAATATACCTGGTAAAAATAAAAAATTAATGATCGGAAGGGAGAGTTGAAAAAAACGAGAAAGAAGGGAATGGGAAAGATGAAACGTTCAAGGCCAATATCACAGAAAATAATGTGAAAAGAAGGAATAACCATGGCGGGTAGTGAAATGCTCAAGAATTACTTTCTTGACAAACAAAATAAGATGATGAATTCTGAGCAAATAGTAAAATTAGCCATAATCAGCTTTTTCATCTATCTATGCATGTAACTTATATACAGGAATTTTAAAATCCTCAATGCGGAACATCTCATAGGTACTTCGTGCTCTGAGGATAGGTATGTTTGTGCATAAAACTCCGGCGAAAAATTATCAAGTTTTGAAACTTGTTGATCTTCAATTCAACTTACTCTCCAACTAAAATCATCAAACCAATATCTGTAAATATTAATATTAGATAGGATGAAGAGCATTTACTCTACAGCATGGACTGCGACAGATGAAGGGTGACTGGTGACACATGATGGAAAAAAAATCGTATTTTATGATTCTGAAGTTCCTTGACATCACATTTTTGGAATTACTTGAGTGTGAAAGATAAACTTTGATAAAGCAAAAAAAAATTGGTATGAAAATTCTTGAATGATCTCTCAGGTGAGAATCGACTTCTTGAACTTCAACCTAGCCCAGCCCAACGCTACAGGAGTCTGTGACACCGACTCCCTCTTCGTAACAGGAGGAGCAGGTTCGGTTCCTATCATATGCGGGGAAAATACAGGCCAACACATTTACGTGGATTTCAATGGAGATGACGCAATCAACTTGGTGGTGACGACATCTGGTGCTACCGCCTCTCTGGGACGAGTTTGGAATTTCTTGGTTACACAGATCGCATGCGCATGCCCAACCCGAGGTGAGAAATTATCTTAGTTAGGGTAGTAGTACGATCAAGAAGGTGACATGGAGTCCAAATCATCTGAAGCAACAGGCCAGTGTCAACATACCTATACAGTAAGTTGATGGACCGAACCCTGTCAGGAAACAACTACTCCCTTGGCAAATATCACGAAAAGCATTTAATTTTATCTTTTAGGTGTAAGTGTAGGGTTCTTGACTGAAGACATTTCTGCTTCTGGAAATACAAGCGCCAGAAAGAGGCGCATTTGTAGACCAGTTCTTTTAATGATTTCATTTATAGTCAGTCTTTAAGTGTGCTCACCGACTATGACAAAATTCATAAAAATTGATTAGAACCAATATTTGGAAATATTGCTGAGGCTTTTACTCGAGTAAAAAAATGTCGTTTTCAGCTCCTTCTGGTTGTCTCCAATTCTACAACACGACGACTGGAACTGTTTCAAGTTTCAACTATGGTGTCGGTAGCAATGTTATAGATTCAACCACAGGCCTTCCTGGTACTAGGCAACTTGTGAATGAGAATTATGGCATATGTGTTAACATGCTACCAGGTAGGTGCTTAATTCACTTTTTAGAATTGTTTTTCTATTATTTTCGATTTACCTAGACTCTTTATATAAACAGTAATCCACTATTTATCACAATTTCAATATAATTAACTTCAGATGAATAAAATGAAGGCGCTAAGAGATTCCAGGAGTTGGATTTTTCTGATCGTGTAATACACATAATTTCACATTAGGACGATATCATTAGGAAGGTCTCATCAAATCCAATAAGTTTTCCTGAATTTGATATTGGTGGAGATGGGTTTCTTTAGAAGTGAACCCTGTATATTTGCGAACCGGTGTGAATATTGAAATTTCCCAGATAGTCCATGAGGCGATGGTACGAAGTTCAATCTATGATTCGTGTGCATGACAGAGATTTGAAAATATTTTAATCGCATCAGTCTGATTCGCACACACACAGGCTAGATAGGAAACTTATCGGTAGTAGGTAAAACAGGTTAACTAGGCAACTTGAAATAGAATACGAAGTAAGTTAGATTTTATTTGTGTTATTTTTATTGATGAATGTATGGTATAACTCATCTACGAATTTTTGTATTTACTTGACTTGTGTGAAGTTAGCGTCAGGCGCCACCGCCCAATTCTAGCGCCCACCCCCACTCGTAAGTCCGGTTTACACCACACAAGTAGTAGACTGAGGTATTGTGGAGATCGCCAAATCAACTCGGAGGAATTTTGTGTTCTCTTTAAGTTCGAAGGATGATGGAACGTGGCATTGTTTTTATGTAATCCATAGCATACTGGCTGTTGTCCGTTACTTCGTCCGAATAGCAATTGAACCGAACCGTTTAGTCAGCGCACGCCGGTAAAGCATCACATCTCGTTCGCTTTTCTTCGACTTGATTTAACTATAGTATTATTTTTCACTGAATTTTTCATTCATTATGTGTGTATAAATAGTGTAGCTTTCTGTGGGTGATCCATGATCGGATCAGTATTTCCGAAGATTAGCCCTTACATGCAATAAAATTCATAGTATATTCAAGAATATTTGCTGGGATGATGTGTACTCAGATCATAGGTAAACACCTAGACTAGCTCCTTGGGATTGTTTAATCAACATTAAACATTCCAAAAAAAACAAAACAAAATGTGTACCCGAATGCAGAAGCAACCGCAGAATCATGAGATAAACAAAGAATATAAAAGATATCGAAACAAGCTAACGGCATTGATCCACAGGGCAAAATCTAATTTTGACAAAAACAAATCGATAACAATCAGCATAACTCCAAAATCTTATGGGATGTTACCAAACAAATATCGAATACAAAAGCGCTTTCAATTCTTCCTTCGTAGAAACGAGCAGAACTCTTGCCAAGGAAATCAAAAACGAAGAAAATTTTGAAACGAAAAAGTCATCCAATTTGAACTTATTCGTTTTTGAACCGATTTATTCGAGGAAAATAAAAAATACAAAATACTACAGTTCAAGAATAACATGCAACAAGCAACATGGTGCACGGTATTAAATCGGAAACTGTAAAACTAACTACATTGAAGATCCTTCAACCCATATTCTCAATCGGTGTATCCGAAGAGTATATCGTACTGACTTCAAAAAATCAATCATCATACCTCTCTTGAAAAAGGGGAATACATTGGTTATTGCAAATTATCGTTCAATATCCTCAGTTACAAATTTATCAAAAATATTTGAAATGACTATCAGAAAGAGACTTGTTCCGTATCTCAATGAATATTTGAAATCTCAAAAGCCAATTCAGATTTAGGAGGAACTATCAACCCAAGATGCAGTTCTGTCATTGACATCAAGGAAGCCAAATTAAAAAAAAGCGACACTTGGCACATCTGAGAGCGAGGAAAATTGAAATTGTTTAAAAGTTATTTGACGGAAAGTAGTCAGAAAGTTGAAATCAAAGACGAATTGAGTAGTGAAATGAAGATCGATTATGAGGTACCACAAGGCTTTGTGCTGGGACCAATTTTATTCAATATTTGCAGATAGCACAGCCATCTTTCATGAAGCTGATAACTGGAATTCTTTTACAATTGCAGTTGAAACGGAATGCTCTCATGAAACAGTGTTCGGATGGAAGTTATTAACTGTTGATGTTGATAAAACATGTTACCTGTACCTGCCATTCTGCTGTAATTCTGTCAGAAAGACTTTACTAGATCACATAACGATCGCTGCTGACACCATTCCATATACAACAATAACACAAAGTAAAATAATTGGGTATAGTTATTGATAAGCATCTAAAATAGGATCTTTATGTAGAGAATAAAGTTTATAAACATAATCTCATTTAAATTCAGGAAACTCGAAGAAATCCTTTCACTAGAAAACTGTGTACTATTCTCTTGTGGAAAGTCACATACGCTATGGAAAAACTGTGTGGTGCGGAGCTCTGAATACTTATTCACATGCTATTGGAGTTACGCAGAGGCGATTTTTGAAATCGATATTTTCTAAGAACAACAGATCTCCTTCTAATGATCTATACTCCGAAATACAAATATTAGGCTTCAGGCGATTTTTTCAAGCACCAGTATTAAATACTACAGAACCAAACATACAGCACCGCTTTCCTCTCACCAGTATAATACTCGCCAGAGGAATCACTTTGCTACACCTCTGAAGGTTAGGGTCATAACTCAACGCTCGTATACATATTTGGCCCAGTAGCATAACTGAAATTCAAATTTAAATTCCAGCTAAAGTAGATTCGGCCATATTGAAAATTATACTAATACAGTTTCCTGTAAGTATTTGATTATACGGTACAGCTCCTCCTAACAAAACATATATTATCCTCAAATGCAATGCTATTCATGCATTATAAAATTCAGTTCGATCTTGGAATCGTGAATGAGTGTTGGTGATCGGACCGGATTTCAGTAAAGGACTTTCTACGATATAATCGTGAATGGAGGTTTATGATTGCACTGGGCCCCACTCAGAAATTATCTCAGCTACGCCACTGTCGTATTTCGTTCGATTTTATATTGTCCATACTATTCAACTGCCTTGAAATAGTCCAGTCTATGACAATTTTCCCGTGTATTTATCCCATACAGCACCGATTCGCATGAAAATTTGTATTCAGGATCTACATACACTCTTTTTCAGAATCTACCCTGTGCCGAGGGTTGCTTTCTTCCTGGGGGTGGATGACACCCCTTCTTGGGGGTGAAATTTTTTTTTTTCGGAAATAAGTGCGGAAATCAATAGATTGACTAATTCTAAGCACTTTTTGTTCAATGGAGTTTTTTCTGAAAAGCAATACTTTTCGACTTATTTGCGAGTAAAATTGTCGGTTTTCAGTGAAAAAAAACACATTTTCAGATTCTTTTTTGTGAATAACTGGAAAATAATGCATCTAATCGAGAAACCTGCAGAGAGCAAAATTATAGCTTTTGAAAAAACAGAGGCGACTGTTCATTTGTGATGTATGCAAACCCACTACAAACTGAATAATTGCTTGTTGAAAGTTGATTGGTATTTTCAATCGCCAAAATGGAAAGTTTCTACGTACAATAAACAAAAACCAATTTTTCGGGAAAAACTTATTGAACCTTTTCTGAAGTCCTTCAAGAATCCTTCATTTTTGTTATTTATAAAAGATTCTAGCATCAAAACTGACCGAGGTATGAAGGAAATAATGTTCAATCCAATTTTTTCCTTGAAAAAAAATTTTGAATAACTCATCCTTGCTTTCCCCTTCCTTGGAAAATATCGTTTCCTAGTGGAACTCTATGTACATATACATATATAATATACATATAATTCCACTAGGCCTAAAATATAGTTACTATGTGTATTCTTCAATATACTAATTTACATACTCTAATTTCTACAAAAATTGTTTTTGTTTTTTCCCATAACTCGCTTAGTCTTCAAGCAATTGAATTCACCAGAGAAGTGTTTCGTAGCTTTTTTTCAAGAGCTATAAGCTCATTCATATAATTTTTTGTTTCAGATTATATTTTTGAAAAGGTTCATGCTGAAAAGGATAAAAAAAGGTACTTTGCGCGAACCCTCACAATATTTAACTGGCCATATCTTACTCTATTTTCATCCTGCAGAAAAAATGAAACACCAGAAGTTTCAGAGAACAATAGCCTTCAATTTTGCACTCCAGAAATTTTACATGTATCAATACTTTTCGAATTATTTCGAAGAAATTGTGATTTTTCGCTGAAATTCGTCTATGATTTTCTCTTCAATCTCAATTTTTTCCAAAACTACGTAATTTCAATTGATGAAAAACTCAGAACTCATTGAAAGAACATGAATGAAGTGAATTATGGAGTAACAACGATTTTTTTCGAAGGGGGAAGAAGAGAGGAAGAGTTATTCACAATTTTTTTCAACGAAAAAATAGGATTCAACATTATTTCCTTCATACCTCGGTCTGTTTTGATGCTAGAAACTTTCAGGAATAACAAAAATGAAGGATTTCTGAAGGACTCAAAAAAGGTTCAATTAGTTTTTCCCGAAAAATGCATTGGTTTTTGGTAATTGTCCTAGAAACTTTCCATTTTGGCGATTGAAAATACCAATCAACTTTCAACAAGCAATTATTCAGTTTATAGTGGGTTTGCATACATCACATATAAATAATCGCCTTTGTTTTTTCAAAAGCTATAATTTTGCTCTCCGCATGTTTTTCGATCAGATGCATTATTTTCCAGTTATTCGCGAAAAATGATCTGAAAATGTGTTTTTTTTTGACTGAAAACCGACAAATTCTTTCGCGAATAAGTCAAATAGTATTGCTTTTTAGAAAAAACTCCATTGAACGAAAAGTGCTTATAATCAGACAATCTATTGATTTCCGCACTTATTTCCAATAAAAAAAATTCACCCCCAAGAAGGGGTGGCATCCACCCCCAGGGAGAAAGCAACCCTCGGCACGGGGTAGATTTTGGAAAAGAGGGTAAGTAGAACGTATATCCAAATTTTCATACGAATCGGTGCTGTATGGGATAAATACACAGTTTACACTTTTTTCACCGTCATAGACTGGAGTAAAACCTGTTACAATGAACTAAATATGTCAATTGGTGAACGCGTGTAATTCTTTAGGATAAATGAAATTTGTTGTTCTTCTTATTGATTTTTGATCACTGGTTCAACCTGAACTCTTTTTGATTTTTTTTAATTTTTTTTTTTCATTTTAGAGAATGTTCATAAATTTTCTTTTCTATTTTCTCCATCTCGAAATCTGATTTTGATTGAAATATTTCCATTTCATTCTTTAATTTTCCGGATCTATTCGATACTCGTTGAATCCTGGGTGGTATGGATCAGTTTTGTTTCTCCTACTGATTTCTGTTTCTTTTCGATCACTGATCAGTGTTTTTTATTCTCTTCTCTATGATTTTTTACTGTATATTTATTTTTACATATAATCTATTCGGAAGAATTAGTTGTTTGAATAGTTAGTTTATCACAGATACGTTTCAAGATACCCCAATTGAAAACAGAAAGCAACCACATTGAAAAAAACGTCGAAAACAACATTTTCAATTGGTACCGGAATTCGTCCTAGAATATATATAGTATTCTTCCGATGACTGAACATTGTGAATTGATAGCTTTAGTTATTTTAGGTTATTGCTCAATACAATGGAGTTCGAATGGATTCATAGTATCTGGCTTGCCAGGAGCTGGTTTCGACGCATTGACCAATGGTGATTGTACCAGCGATTTCATAGTTATCCCGAATCCGTCCTACACGAATGGAACAGCTGTCAATTCTGACAGATTTTGCGGCACTTCTCTGGATACGGTAGTCAGTGAGTATCATTCATCATTCGACATCGGCTATACTACGGAACTTATTTGTTTACTCCGTTTGAGAAATTTTCTTCCGCGAAAAAATAGACTTATTATGATGATATTAATCGAAGAGGGTAAGCTTGTACGACTGGTGTCTAATGGGTTCTAGCAGCTTTGGGTTTTTTTAACTGTGGTGTGCAGGTTTTTGTAACCTAACGAAAATAAAAACTATAAATCGGTATAGTATGTGAGAGATGAAAGGCATATAGTCAACCAACTCACTCATCGACTGGTCACCATTGGAACCACGAATACTGAAAACCAAATGGACTTTGAGCTATTTGGTGTGTCACTATAGAGAATGCAGTCGAATCTTCGCAGTATTTTTGGGTCCTCAACCTACCAGAATCTGAAAAAATAAGAATCAATATTAGAATCTATACGAATGTAGAAGGGCAGATTTCCAATATTTCCCGAAAAACAGTTCCTTCTGTATGAAACACGTCAAATTCGACTATCAAGAAGATAAAATTAATCAGAATATTGATCACAATACGTATCGTTGTTAACGTTTGGGAAACCAAATCTGCTACAGTTCCCAAAACTTGTTCACAATTTTTTTTTCGTGTGTGTACGTTTTCAAAAATCTGTTCAAAATCTTATATTTGACATATGGATTTGTCTTTCGAGAGGGGTAGCCAGCTGTAATTCATATGAACTGAACTTGTTGAGTTGCAAGTATCCTCAGAAAATATTATGAAAGCAGATTCCACTTTGGTGCCATGTCATTGCTCTCCCTTGCCATCATTTAAGTGTCATTCCATTCAACTGTGTGAACTTTATCGGTAGTAAGAATGTGTTCTGATGATTTGGCATCACCAATATCTCTGTTCTTGATGTACATGTTGTGTTTACTCTTTCACCCTTCCAGAGGTCTGAACGTTTCACCGATATATTTTTGACCGCACGAAACGTCTTGACCTCTGGAAAGGCGAAAGAGTGAACACAATATATACGTCAAGAACAAACAGATTGGTGGTTCTAAATTATCAGAACACATTATTACTGCTGTTGAAGATCACACAGCAGACAGGAATGACACTGGAATCATGGTAAGGGGGAGCAATGGGAGGAGAAGAAGGTCTGCTTTCATAATGCTGCCTGAAAAAAAAAATGGAAAAACCCTAATAGGTTGTGGAGAAAGTTCAAAGGGTATGCTTATGAAAACATGACAACAAAAATAAATTATAATAAAAATAATCAATAACATGATCGGTTATAATTGCACGAGTGCATAAAAATTACCGATAATTTTGCAAAAAAGCGTGATATCTAAAAATTGCAAGAGTTAATTTCCATATTTTGGTGGAAGTGCCCGAGTCCGAAGGACGAGAGCTCTTTTACAAAATATGAAAATAACCGAATGCAATTTGTATAAGATATCACGCTCGAATGAAAAATTATCTGGTCATTTTTATGCATGAATATAATTCATTGGAATATTTCACGAATAAAGAAATTCTCAAGGAAATATTATTTTTTGTTCATTTATACTTTCCTCTATAGATTGTATAGAGTACTCACCTAAACGCGAAATGTTTTTTTATTTTTGAAGTCTATCTGACATTTATTTGTGTTGTTTACTGACGTCTAGCGATACGGTTTCAAATGTGTTGTTATGGCGACTTGATACAATGCAATTACCGCTGTAAGTTTTCGATAATTGCATTGCTCTTATGGGACATTTTATGTATGAGGGAAATATTCATTGTAAGAATTGTCTCAAAACCGGCATTGATAAAATTCATCTAAACAGTAAAAGGAATGTCAACTCAGAAGTTCGCATATTTCTTTTTTGAATAATTTGAAATTATTGGTATCCTGTATGTGATTGAGAATTTTCATGCCTATGTATAGAGGCCCTTTTCGATTATCTGATACAAGGCAATATCAAGATATTGTTCTGTCTGGTATTGTGATTGTGGAAATCAGAAAGTCTGTTTATTGTGCTGCGGTTCTGAAAAATCAGCACTTGTAATCTATTTACGTAAAAATTTATAACTGTAAAATTTTCAATCGTTGAAAATGAGATCTACATGATTCTCTTGGCCCTAAATTACAAAGTGCTCTGATAACCTTCTTCTGAAGAATTAGAGTACTGTGAGCTGTTCTGCAAGATCCCCAAAATTCAATACCATATGATAAAAGACTGAGAATATAATCAGTAATCAGTACAACGTCTATTTCCACTTGCCTCCTGACTGTTCTCACTACAAAGATGAATTTACTCGGTCTCTTATTTAGGTAATCAATATGATGGCAGAAATTGAGATTTCTGTAGATGTTTATACCTAGGAATTCTATACCTTCAACAGGTTTGATATCTCCAGGTGAGGTTATCAAGGCCCTACTTGGTTTCGGGTTTCGTGAATGTTGAAATGATATGTTAAAAGTTTTCGTGCTATCCAAGAGGAGTTTAATTGCAGGGAACCGTTGGATGGTTTCATTGATCAAGCTGTGACTCTTGAAAAATGAATTTTCAGAGTCTCCAATACACTGGTGTCATCTGCATACAATGACAAAAAGGTTTCTGGAAATTTATAGGTCGAGTCTGATGTATATTAGAAAAAGTGTTAGACCAAGCACTGATACTTGGGGAACCCCACATCTGACTTTTCGTTTCTGAGACAAAGTATTTGATGGGATATGTAACATTCGACCTGATACATTTGATCTCATTCAATTACTCATGAAAAACAAATTCAGCGAAGTTTCGTTTCGAATTCTTTGTAAAATTGTAATGAAAGTAATATTTTTAGGAAATTTATTGTTTAACTCTGTGTGGATTGGCAACTCGAGGATAAGGCTAGTTAGGTGCACTCGAGATTCGTTGCACTCGGCTGAAGATTCGTGCTTACAATTTTAGCTCGTGCGTAATAGGCTACTTATCCTCCACGTTACGTGATATGATAATCATCAACGCAGCAACTTTCTGGGGTAAATTATAAACCTGTCTCTCTACACAGCACTTGTATAGATTCCAATGTTGTTTCTTTTTTTTTCAGATTGTGGTAGGTTGATAACCCAAAAAACTACCAAAAAAAATTTATCCGCCACAAAATCATTACTTTCAAAGAGTACTTATGCAAATGACCTTTTTGATCAGTAATTTCAAAAGTTTCGAATCTATTTTAACAGGGCAATAATAGATCTTTAGGATGAAATCATATAAAAAAAGATTTCAGTTATCTTTTTTTTATTTTCAGCGTCATCGAAACCTTTTGTACTCACTGTTGTCACCAACGGCGATGAAATCAACGATGTAGCTAACACTGGATTCTCGCTCAGTTTCACACAGCAACGATGTGAGAGTAACATGTTCCTTGGATGATTATCAGTGTGGTTTTGTGGACATGCAATTTCTGTATACATTGTGGTCTATCAAGTGCACAACATTATGTTATAACAAAACATAGAATTTATAAGATACTAGGACTGGCTCTTACGTGACTCTGCCATTCAGAATGCATTCAAATCGGTGCGAAATACATTATAATGTGAGACACACATTATTTGAAAATGACTACATTAATACAATTATTTCCTTGGGCACCGGAAAAAAGAAGACTTACTAATTGAAGAGAGGTTATTTAATCTAATAACATTTAAATTTCAATGAATAATAAGAGCTGAAAAAACGGCACCAAATGGGTACATAGAGTTACTATTGTATAAAATATTAATAATGCATGTTTCTTCAAGAGTTACGATATCCACTATTCATTAGTGATTATTGGATATTGTAATTCTTGAAGAAACGTGCATTATGAATTTTTCTATCAAATAGTCCTGGACAAAATACAGTACTCTACTCACGTAGATAGATAGATATATTGTTTCTTTCACCACATATATGTATGAATACATTTGTAGCATGTCTAAAATAAAATGGGTTTCGATTCAATGAATACTGTGAACGACAAAACCCAACAAAATAATAATAAAACAAAGTGCAAGATACGAAATCGGACTACAGGTACAATCCAATTTGAGGTTGCATTATTACAGATCGTCCGAAGACTAATTTCATGTTGTAAAAGGATTCGCGAATGAGAAATTGTTTTATGATTTCCTTGAAATCATTATAAGATGAATTCTTTACAGAGGAATGTAGGATATTATATGGTTTTACATTCAGTGAATTTTTTGCGGATTTCCGTAAATTGAACTGAGTAGGTGTCCCAAGATCAGCACCACGTGTTCTGTAATCGTGCAAATGGAAAATGGTTAAGATATTAGCTTTAGTTTTATGTATGTCGAGTAGTGACTGGAAAAATAATATCGATAAAGGGGTCATAATGCCCAGATTCTTGAACCATAGGCGACAGGTATCATGGTATCCTGCACCATCAATAACTCTTATTCCTTTTTTTTGAGTAATGAAGATATTGATATCAGAAGTAGAGTGTCCCCAGAGACGAGTACCATACCTTATATGAGAACGAATAAAAGCGTAATGAGTTGTGAGAAGAGTATCTTAACTTACAAATTTTTTTCAATTGGTCTAGTAAAAAAATATATTTGGAGAGTTTTTCATTCAATTGTTCATGATATGTCCAACTAAAAGAGTAATCTATAGTTAAACCTAGCAGTTGAGCAGTTTTTCCTTGTGCACAAGAGTTATCTGAGGAAAAGGTCAGTTTCTGTTTTTTTTCTGTATTGAGTTTGAGGAGGTTGGCGTTGAACCATTTCTCAGCTTGGCCGTCGATTAGTTTCGACACCTCGAATAGATTTTTGCAATTCTTGTCTGAATAAATAATGGCATCTGCATAGATGTATAATGCCTATTATTCTCTCGGTAAAGTTAATCTCGTGAATAATAGCTATCATTATACGCTCGTTGAATGATATACTATTAGATAAGCGATAGCATAATTCAGATAGCAATGATAATTGCGTTCTGAGTATACCGTATTACCGACCTGCTAGAGCGGATTTTTCATGCTCTGATCAACCGAATCAAATCAATAAATGAAAATCTATCTTTCTAACAGAATTACAACACATCTTCTGCGCGAAAAGCAGTTTTTTCGGAATATATAGCGTGACGTATCCTAAGACGACTTTTTTACTTATAACGCAGTTCGAACGAAATAGTTTCCTCTGACTTACCTGGAATTTGAAGCAGAATGAGTG
The DNA here is from genome assembly GCA_032362365.1 of Zygogramma bicolorata. Lineage (NCBI taxonomy): Eukaryota > Metazoa > Arthropoda > Insecta > Coleoptera > Chrysomelidae > Zygogramma > Zygogramma bicolorata. The sequence goes on from JAVJAQ010003004.1 coordinate 46,935, forward strand.
CGTTATGTAGTCCTCATTGAGTGGGTAGCAGCGTGATTACCAAAGAAAAGTGTATTTCCCATAAAAAATATCGTTTGGAAATTTGGTTTCGAGAGATGTTTATAGTTTGGTGAGAATGGAAAATCACTGGGTGGTTCATGGAGAAAACGGTGACTTTCACATTCAAATTTCATGAATTATAAATCGTTTTGCATGTCATTTAGTCGTCAGTCAATTGACACCACAATGAAAGTCTGCATTTCAGTATCTTCACTCTTATCTGCAATGAAACAATCCGGCATTAGGACCTTCGGAGGTTGTCGAAACTAAGCTTTCAAGTTTCACGCAGGAAGATGGTTGTTACTTTCTTAAATTTTTTTTGTGTGTATACTGTTTTTTTTTTTTTGACTTTGCATAGAGTTCATTTCTAACGAAAAAAAAAAAAAACGTTACCGGCTTATTACTCATATCATATCATATTCCCCCTTTTTTAATCTGCAGATCGAAGCTTTCTCTCTTAGGTCCAGTCCAAGCATTTTGAAAAGGTCTATTTTACAAAGGAACAATGTGTTGGTCACAAAAAAATGACGATAATTTGTCAGGAATGTATCAATATTTTTGGAACATAAAACTGGTGCGAAAAATTCGAAGCTTTATTATATCTTTCTGCTTAATTTTTCGACAAAGATCTTGATTATTCAAAGCTTCAATAATGCTCACATGCAACGTTTGTTAAATTGAAACGTATTGCATAATACACCCGAGTTTTCATGAACCTTGAGAAGATATTGGGTTTTACATTTTTGTACAGTTCACTAGGACAACCATAGATCTTTTGGACTCTATACAGCTCATGGAAATTATAAGATACCGTTCTAATTTTGTTAAAGTGTAGATAGAGTCAATTTCCGATTGAAGTGTTCCTAACTATTCTGAAAATCACAGCCTTCGTTATGGTGTCTCAGAGGGGGCTGGGGCAAAATGCATAGCTTCACGAGAAAAATAATGCGAAAACTATGTTTTTACTGTTTTTCCTCCTTACAGACCATCAAAAATATTCAGTTTCCTTCAGCTCAATATGCTATAGCATACCGGATTCTATTCACCTGTTTTCCTGCTGTTATTTGATTTATTTCCTGATGTACTCCAGTCTATGACCATTTTCCCGTGTATTTATCCCATACAGCACCGATTCGCATGAAAATTTGGAATCAGGATCTAAATACCCTCTTTTTCAAAATCTACCCTGTGCAGAGGGTTGCTTTCTCCCTGGGGGTGGCTGCCACCCCTTCTTGGGGGTGAAAACATTTTTATTGGAAATAAGTGCGGAAATCAATAGATTTACTAATTCTAAGCACTTTTTGTTCAATGAAGTTTTTTCTGAAAAGCAATACTTTTCGACTTATTCGCGAGTGAAATTGTCGGTTTTCAGGCAAAAAACACGTTTTCAGATCCTTTTTCGCGAATAACTGGAGAATAATGCATCTAATCGAAAAACCTGTGGAGAGCAAAATTATAGCTTTTGAAAAAAAAAGCGATTGTTTTTTTTGTGATGTATGCAAACCCACTACAAACTGAATAATTTCTTGTTGAAAGTTGATTGGTATTTCAAACGCCAAAATGGAAAGTTTCTACGTACATTAACCAAAAACCAATGCATTTTCCGGGAAAAACTAATTGGACCTTTTTCGAAGTCCTTCAAAAATTCCTTATTTTTCCACTAGGCCTAAAATATAGTTACTATGTGTATTCTTCAATATACAATACTCTGATTTCTAAAAAAATTGTTTTTGTTTTTTCCCCATAACTCGCCCAGTATTCAAGCAATCAAATCCACCAAAGAAGCTTTCTGTAGCTTTTTCCAAGAGCTATAAGCTCATTCACATGATTTTTTGTTTCAGATTATATTTTTGAAAAGGCTCATGCTGAAAGGGCTCAAAAAAGGTACTTTGCGCGAACCGTCACAATATTCAACTGGCCATAATTTACTCTATTTCCATCCTGCAGAAAAGATTGAAACACCAAAATTATCAGAGAAGAATAAACTTCAATTTTGTACTCTAGAGAATTTTGCATGCGATCAATACTTTTCGAGTTATTTCGAAGAAATGGTGATTTTTCGCTGAATTACGTATATAATTTTTTCTCTTCAATCTCAATTTTTTCTAAAACTACGTACTTTCAATTGATGAAAAACTCAGTACTCATCATGAAAACATGAATAAAGTGAATTGTGGAGTTACAACGATTTTTTCAAAGGGGGCGAAGAGAGGATTAGTTACTCACAATTTTTTTTTCAACGAAAAAATAGGATTCAACATTATTTCCTTCATACCTCGGTCAGTTTTGATGCCAGAAACTTTTTGTGAATAACAAAAATGAAGGATTTTTGAAATACTTCAAGAAAGGTCCAACTAGTTTTTTCCGAAAAATGCATTGGTTTTTGTTTATTGTACGTAGTAACTTTCCATTTTGGCGTTTGAAAATACCAATCAACTTTCAACAAGCAATTATTCAGTTTGTAGTGGGTTTGCATACATCACAATGGAACAATCGCTTTTGTTTTTTCAAAAGTTATAATTTTGCTCTCGGCAGGTTTTTTGATTAGATGCATTATTTTCCAGTTATTCGCGAAAAAGGATCTGAAAACGTGTTTTTTTTGCCTGAAAACCGACAATTTCACTCGCAATAAGTCGAAAGGTATTGCCTTTCAGAAAAAACTTCATTGAACAAAAAGTGCTTAGAATTAATCAATATATTGATTTCCGCACTTATTTCCAAAAAAATTTTTTCACCCCCAAGAAGGGGTGACATCCACCCCCAGGGAGAAAGCAACAATCGGCATAGGGTAGATTTTGAAAAAGAGGGTATGTAGATCCTGAATCCAAATTTTCATGCGAATCGGTGCTGTATGGGATAAATACACAGTTTACATTTTTTTCACCGTCATAGACTGAAGTAATGGTAGTAGTAGTAGTAGTAGTAGGTTACGAAATCGAGATAGAGAGTGTTATTCTCTAGCTTGAGAAACAAACAAAACACATTTTATGGTGAGAAAGAGTTTATTAGGATTAGGATTACCCCACGAAAATATTCAATCCGCAAGTCAGTTGAGAAAAATCTAAGGAAAAGCCAACATTCCCCATTTCAGCTGTTTCATCTCCATTCGTTACGACGGTGAGCACAAAAGGCTGGGAGTATGCTGAAAAAAGAAATCGTGACACACTAAAAAAAAAGGCACTATTGTGTGATGGGTAGTTTCTTGAAATTCCGATCCAGGAATATATCTACTACAGTATCAATACATTGGTTCGGGTTTGAAGGCCGTCGTTTTTTGGAATTTATTCCTGACGTTTCGCTGGCGCGAGTGGCTAGCTTTTCAGAGGCTCATACATCTTGAGTTAGAGTCATCAGAGTCTAACTCTAACTAACATATATTACAGTGGAGGTTTTCAAGGATGCTTGAGTATGCGAAATTATTTTTCTGGGAGTTTATCCGTTGGTTTGTCGGTATTGACTTTCAACATCTCAGATGGCATTTTCAAGAATGTTACTGCTCCTACTTGGTGCTAGCAACTGTTGTTTGAAAAATTTTTTCCAGTACGAAAGTAAATTTCGAGGCAGCAAAGCAAATAGCGCAGGTGAACCATTTCAGAACACGCCAAATTAGGGAAGCCATCGAGAAAAACATGAAGAAATAAACAAAAGAGACTACACTCATAATATACCAAATGTCTGGAGGGCCCTCATCAACAAAAAGAAAAACAATTCAGGAAATTGTCCTTCGGTGGATGCAGGTCACCAGGAACCAGACCGACCGTTATTACCTGAACAGTCATTAGCCAAAGGTCCGACAACCATAATTGACCCGACGGCTGATGGAACGGATCATATCGGCTACAATTAACGACCGAGAAGCTATTTTAAAACTGCTAAAAGTTTTTCAAACAACAGTTGCTAGCACCAAGTAGGAGCAGTAACATTCTTGAAAATGCCAACTGAGCCTACTTGCTAGCATCAAGTAGTATATATTTCATCATTTTCATATTATTGTCGCCAGATCAGAATATTGAACAATTAAATGGTAGTTATGCCTTTAGCAGGTTGTCATTGGTTTTGAAAATCAGTGAACATTCCTGTTTCCGAAACAACAAAAATAACACTTTGTTACTAATTCTGATCATTGGCATAGCTTTAAGGAGAAGGAAAAATGAATATGCACGATACAACAGGTAAAAAAAAATCAAATGATTCTGGTAGCAGTAATAATTTCTTCTAAGAGGTATGATCCATTTTGCTCGTGTTATACGCTGTACTTTTTCTAAAATACTTTTTTTGATAAAAATAATGTTATACTATAAAACGGAATTGAATCAGTGACTCAATCTTAGCTTCATGGTGCTCAAGAAAAGCAAATAGTCGATTTCAGCATTGAATATATTAACCATACAATAGAGGCTTTTCTTGATTGAGATATTTCTTCAAAATATGCCGATATAATGTTTTCAGAAACATTTTTGGTTTTTTGTATTTTTTATTCCAATCCATGAATTGTTTGTATGCAGTTTCATATTTTGTTTTTCTTGAAATTGAAGGTAGTAAATTCGATGACAATGAATTAACTTGCTCTCTCAGTTCTGAGTATTTTCAATATCTGAACTGTCGCTATTAATTTTAGTTCAATCAAATTTGAAAAATTATGGGACAATAATGTTTTACAAATACTTCATGATTGACATTTGTTGACATTCAAACGATTCGATAAATGTTGTTGGATAGTGTGTATGTGGTTATTTGAATTTCGGCTCTTTGTGCCACATAAATGTCACTTTGCGGCACACTAGTGTCAAATTTCAATTATTGGGAGAAATAATAATGTTTGCCAACGTGAAACTATACAGAAAACTGTGCAACAGCTTCACATTCACCCATTAGAAAAGTTCAATTATTCTAATACGGCCCCTATCGGAAATTTCATGAATCAATTCAATTTGTAATACGAAAATATGACTCCATTCTGTTAAAAGTCAGTTCATACCACTGTTTCGTGAACACATTACCGCCTTTATAGGTGAAAATTCTCTTGTTCAACACACAGACCCAGCATACTTACTCTGTATCGTCACAAAGCCATTCCCACAGAACCTATCAGTAGTTAACGCAGTGCCGTCAGTTGCAGCTGCTCCAGGAATCACTACAAAATCCGTGGTACAGGATGCACCGGTCATTTGTGCAGCAGCTGTGCCTATTGTTCCATCTCCAATATACGTGTAGGTATTATCCGATACGGAAAACGTTAGTGTTCCTGACTGGGACCACTGGATCCCGCAATAACCTGAAAACGGACACATATTTGAAATTGAGAGACAGAGATCAACGAAAAAGTGGTGTTTGTGTTGCCCAAGACGCCTAACTACATGCAGCACTATGCTATTTCTTCGTAATAATTCCAAAGCAATTGGGGCTCAGTAGTATCAATAATCCTTCAGAAGAATTGAATGGCTGGATTTCTAACGAACCAGAAAGTTGAATCCTATCAGTCAACAACTTTTCGTACAACTCAATTCTACCTATCAAAAAAAAAAAACGAAGAACTAACATTTATAAGGATATTCATTGTTGTCCACCTTTGAAAGCTAAATCTTTTCCAAAACTTATTCACGAATATTTCTCTTCTATGTTCGTTCACAAAAATCTGACAAAACGTCACAAGTCCAAAATACCGATCTTACAGAAGAGGTACAGAATGAGAATATAAATTTGTTTGAATAAGTGACAAGTGACACGTCTATGAAATTCCATCAGTTTATTAGAAAATATGTACCAGCCATTTATAGTATCTATGTATGCAAACATAACAAGTACCTATAGTTGTATGTATGTATATATATATATATATATATATATATATATATATATATATATATATATATATATATATATATATATATATATATATATATATATATATATATATATAAATATAACAGATAATTATGAGCTACCGTATAGCAACAACTAGTCAAGATCCAAAAAAAAGGTGAAAGAGATTGACATGAGCAAAATCAGGAATTTCCCGAACTTTTCCTCGATAAGCCTGACAAGTGTCAATTTTCTTTGAAGTGTCATCGAGAAAAACTGCAATTTGATAGTTAGAAAAAAAAGCATTTTATTTTGAACCTACAACATGATGAGTACTCTATTTTCATATTTTACTCGGCTTGATCCAGCGTCTGAACCGACTGAATCAGAAAAAAAAGGAAAGAACAATCGGTGAGTCCAAAAATTTCAAGGGAAATTTGTTTGTTTGTTTGGGTAACATTCAATCCAGATCTTGTTTGTACTATTTTTAATTCTTGAGAATTATTTTTTTTAGGAATTGAAGGATTATTGAATTGAAAAAATTGATGAAATTGGTTGTTGAAAAATGAAAATTTACTAATGTTTAAATGTAGCCTGCTCTTTAGTTTACAATGGAATGTAATAATAATTATAAAATTTCTTCAATTTTAAAGCAAACAAATTTATTCCATTTTATTATTTTGTCTTGCTCATGTGACATTTTTTCGTTCCCTAGCAAAATTTAGAAATTAGGAGCCGATAAAAATTGAAAAAAAATCTCTTATTTTTCCTATGGGGGGGGGGGGGGGGCGAAACCCCCCCTTGTGGATCCGCCACTGGAACAAAAAATAACCTATTAACATGACATTGTTGTCTGACCAGCATTTTAATCTGGTACCCAAAATAGCAAAGAAATTTACCGCAGAAATCGAAAAAATATATACCGGAGTGTTCTACAGGAAGTGCTGTATCCAGTGAAGGAAAAAATCAAAGACGATACTCTCAAGACTGTAATAATTTCATATTAAACACAAAAAACGGATTTTTTTTTCATGACATTTGAGAAAAGTCATTTCCAAATATGTCAAACGTAGAAACTACAATAGTCCGGTGAATGTGAGAAAAAAAATCAGAAGAGATGACGAGGCGTAAAGGCAGAAACAGCCTGAACGCGAATGATTCAACTAATAAGTCAACGGATTTTCAATGTGTGCAAGTCAGTTATGAAGATAAATACTCTAGAAGTCAAGATGATAATGAATGTGCAGTTATCGCTAAGTTAAGGGAAGAAAATCGTTATTTATTGAAGATTATAGAAGATAAAGAACTCTTACTAGCTGAGAAGGACAGATGCATCAACCAAATGCTTGAAGAGAAAAAAAGGATGCAATATGAATATGATTTGATTACCATGAATATTGTTGATAAAGAAACCATAGAAGAAAGTCTGAATAAAATCACCAAAAAAATTGATCACTTAGAAAAATTGCAGAATCCAAAACAAATTTTCAGTTACTCTCAAGTGGCAGCAACTCCAAAAAACAAAATTTCATATTCTGAATCACTCATAATTAAACCCAAATCAAAACAAAGTTCAATAATCACCAAAACTGACCTATCTAAAAAAATTGATATTGGAAAATTGAAAATCAACATAGCAACAGTGAAAAAAACGAAAGAAGGAGGAATGGAAATCACTTGCCGAAATAAGGAGGATTACAGCAAACTGAAGGAAGAAATTAACAAAAATATGGAAGACCATTATACCGTAGGAGTCAAGAAAATGCTCAAACCGAGGATAAAAATTGTTGGCTTACAACAGGAAGAACCAGTAGATAAAGAGACTCTACAAAAAATGATTAGAGAACAAAATCATTTCTTCAATGATGATGACTCACTGACAATAAATTTTATTAAGTATATTCCGAACAAAGATTCTTACACAATATTCGCAGAAGTAAATGGGCGTCTATTGAAAAAAATCAATGAAAGTAATGGAAAATTATTTCTCCAATGGCAAAATTTAAGGGTTTTTGAAAATAATAAAATCACTCAATGCATCAAATGTCTCCGATTCAATCATTCATCCAAAAATTGCAGGAATAATATAGTTTGTCCCCTCTGTGGAGATGATCATGATGAGAAAAATTGCAAGAAACAAGTTTTCAATTGTGCCAATTGTTCATATTCGAATATGAAGTATAAAACGAAACATCCTTGTGACCATTCAGCACTTGATGATGATTGTTTATTCAAAAAAAATCAACAAAATCACTATTTATCCCAAATAGATTATGAAAATGTTCAATAATTCAAAAGTTTCTGAGTACGCATCTCTCCTAGAATTCGATAAACGATTGAACAATTTAAATAACTTAAGAATATTATATTTGAATGCCCGATCTATGAAAAATAAATTTGATCAATTAGAAATTATTGTAGATGATATAAAACCAGATCTGATAGTAATAACTGAAACATGGATAAGAAGAGAAGAGGTAAAATACTATAATTTTCAAAATTACGAGTCGGTGTATTCTTGCAGAGAACAAAGAGGAGGAGGAGTTGGGATTTTTGTGAAGGATGGAATCGATTATGACGTAAATGATACAGGAGAAAATGATATATCTTATATAACAATTACCCTAAAAAAATATAATATGGCATTTACCGGAATTTATCGACCACCGAAACAAAACGCAAAAGTATTTTTCGATTTTATTGACGAGTACCTTCAGAATACTAATGGATTGAAGAAAGAAAAATTCATTCTCGGAGACATCAACATAGATATCTCAAGTAGCAATTCTGATTCCAGTTTACTGAAAGATATTTATCTCTCAAACGGTTTTCGTTTATGCAATGAAACTATTTCTACGAGAGACTTCAATGATTCATCAAGCTTAATTGATCACATATTGACAAATAGTACTAAGTCATCACAACTGTATATTGTCAACACCTGCATCAGTGACCATAAAATCATTATCACTGACATTGATACAAATTCAGCTAAATCCATTAGCAAGCACTGCTATAGAAATATCAGAAAGTATGATACAGATAGTATCAAACGAGAACTGAATTCATTAGGAAATATAAATATCACTGACCCAAATGACTTATATGACAAAATATTAGACATATTCCATCATAATTCACACAAAGAATTAGTGAAATTCAAAATTAATTCAAAACCCTGGTACAATAACGAGATCAAAAACCTAACAAAAATTCGTGATAAATTTTTTCACAAAAAGAAAAACCATCCAGATGTGGCCTATTTTGAAAACTCTTATAAATTTTACAGTAATTTGGTGAAAATTTCTATAAAAAAATTGAAAGAAGAGTATTTCAGAAAAGAGTTTTCTGAAGCTACACCAAGATCAGTATGGCAAACCATCAACAAAGCCTTATATAATGAGAAAGAAAGGAAAACAGGAGACACTATAAAACTAATCATCAATCATGGAAAGAAGATAGAAGATTCTGTCGAAATTTGCGAAACTATGAATGATCATTTTGTTAACATTGGTCCAAAATTATCATCAGCTATTCATGAAACAGTACCCATTGATTTCTCCAAAAGTACCATAGCTTCATCAATGTTCCTGAAACCTACCGATGATCAAGAAATAGAAGATATGATTCTCCACTTGGATAACAAGAAAACCTCTGGCTTTGATGACATCAGTGTATCCATTGTAAAAACAGTTAGATCAGAAATTTCCCCACTTTTGACCAAATTGATAAATATCAGCTTTGAAACAGGCATATTTCCAAATAAGTGTAAAATTGCTAAAGTTAAACCAATTTTTAAAAATGGCAAGAAAGAAATCATGGGTAACTACCGTCCGATTTCAATTTTACCAGTTTTATCCAAAATCATAGAAAAAGTAATGAATACAAGACTATTGGAATATTTGAAAAAATCCAAAATTTTATACGATCAACAATATGGTTTTCGTGAATTCAGTGACACGGAGTCTGCAGCTGTAGATCTGATTACTGAAATACAATTTGAATTGGATAATGATCAGAAGTGCGGACTTTTGTCACTGGATTTATGCAAAGCATTTGATACAGTGAATCACTCAATACTATTAAAAATCATGTATAACATTGGCATCAGAGGAACTGTATATAACTGGTTCCAAAATTATTTGTTCGATAGAAAACAGTACGTATATATGGGAGATAGTAAGAGCTCAGTGAAAGAAATAACCTGTGGTGTACCACAAGGTTCAGTGATCGGGCCTGTCCTCTTCCTTATATACATAAACTCAATATCTAATTTAGAATTAGAAGGTAGAATCAAATTATTCGCAGACGACATTACACTTGTATATTTTTCAAAAAGAGTTGATGACATCAAAATTAGGGTTGAAAATGATCTTCAAAAAATTAATTCCTGGCTAATAGCTCACAAACTAAGTTTGAATATCCCAAAATGTTCTTTCATGTTCATTTCTAAGCGATCAGTTATGACAAAATCATTGAAAGAAATACAGCTTAAGGAAGATGTTATAAAATATACTGATTCAATCAAGTTTTTGGGACTATATATCGATCCTACTCTTTCGTGGTCGATTCATACCCAAATACTGAGAAAAAGTATATCTCCAGTAATCGGTATTCTATATAAAATAAGAAATTATATTCCACGAAAATACTTGAAAATGATCTATTTCAGTTTAATATATTCAAAATTACAGTACTTGATCACAGTTTGGGGAACAGCATCTAGTTCTTTATTGCAACCTCTAAAAACACTACAGAATAAAGCAATTAAGTGTATTTACAAATTGCATTATCGTGAACCTACTGTGAATTTGTATACACCAAAAAATTTACTGAATTTAGAAAAGCTGTATAAATTAAAGACCTGTTTATTTATTCATTTGACATCATACAACAATAAACATTCGACCATAAAATTTGTTCCAAATTCGAGTATTCATAACTATAATACAAGACAGTTAAATGATTTCGATTTGATTAAAATCAGAAGCAATTTTGGTAGAAAATCTCTGCTCTACTCAGGAGTTCTTACTTACAATATCCTGCCAAAAAACTTGAAAGAAATAAAAAATATAAATAAATTCAAATCAGAATTAAAAAAATATTTCTTTAGACAATAAAATAGAATTTCCAAGTATATAAAAATTCCTTTTTCGTTATTTTTATGTTATGATCTAACTGTTTATTCTGTGTTTGTATCTTGTTAATGTTTTTCTATATGTATATCCCTGTATAAGCAATAGCTTCTTGGGATCAGTTACTCAATAAACAATAATAAATAAACAAACCTTATTGGTTTGTTGGTATTGCCATGAGGCAGAGAAACATGGTTTTTTCTAGAAATATAAATATTAATGTGTTTGCATTCAGGTAAATATTGAATGTTCCACCATTTTGTAGTAGGTGAAGATATTCCCTTCATATTCAATGGTTCTGAAGTATCCGTCAGGAGCTTCGAAATGATTTATCACAAGACCCCCTTTCCATTCATTTATATTCCAGATGGTGCCCAGTCGCCATCTTGAAATTTTCATCTGTCAATTTTACTCCAAAATATATATTAATCAATTTCATTATCCCAAGCTCCAATTGTTTGAGTTGACCCGTTCAAAAACTGAAAGAGGGAGGGGGACATCAAAAGCACTGAATTATTTTCTGTTCGAAAATAACCAATCAAATCAAATCCAAATGCGCAATTCTTCATTTGAGGAAAGGTAAATTTACTACATATTCGGTGAGCCTAGAACTAATTTACTTCAGATGATTTTGATTCGTAACCAATCTTGAGTGTGCTCACAGACTTTTTGAATTTCTTCAAAAGATAAATTGGGCTTGTGAAAAAATAGGTGATGGAAAATCATCTACTTCCGACTTGATGGTGTAAACTACCTTATATTGAGAAGAAGACAATTAGCATGTAACCGGTCTACAAGTCTGTCCATCCCAATGATTCAGAATTAATTCTGGCAGTTGTATCACCAAAAGCATAAGCAGGAATTTAATCAGCGAATACACATGCATTGACCATTGTAGGACATAATTCAACGCCCTTCGGGGGATTAGCCAGGGATGTAGTTGTTTTTTCGGGAAGTGTCAATCAGCCAACTGGGTAGATATTTTTTTTTAAATTTGTATGACTAGAACTAGATCCCATTAGAGATGATTCCCAAACCAAGAAAGTCAGAATTTGACTCATTTTTGCATATACTTGTAAGTTCCATTGAAAGAATCTGAATATATCACAGAAAATACACGTTACTTCACCTCTCATTGTAGCAACGCACACTCCATAATTCAAGTTGGCGAGTTGTCTGGTTCCATTTTGTGGAGCTGCCGAGCCATAGTTGAAACTTGTTACTGTCCCACTTGTGGTGTTGTAGTACTGGAGACATCCAGAAGGTGCTGTGGAAAAAAAATTAGAAGTCAACTAATCAGTATCGAACTTGAAATTCACTGTTGTCGTGTAGAAGAAAATTACCACAACCATTTTCGATATCTCAGAGGTTCCAGAAAATCCACCTATCCATAAGATTCTGTTTCCGAAACAGAACCTGTGATTTGTAGATGAGGAAATACTAAAGCAACATTCCAGTGAAATTTATTTCAGAGTGAAGATGTAATCTGATGATGTCAATTCGAGTAAAAATAGAATTTGAGTTGAAGAAAATGAAATAGAAAGAGATCTGATATCATTGACAATTAATAGGTTTGTGTGAATTGTTTATGTGGAAAAGGATATGTTATCTAGAGAGTTGAGTCGTCTCAACACTGAATTGAAAACACCTCTGAAGATGATGACTCGGTAGATGAAACGGGCATCTACTGTAAGTTTTTGATTGTGCAATTCAACCAGACTACTTTATTCTCAAGTGTTGCTAATCATATCACTCACCTCTGTAAGGACAGTTGCAGGCTATCTGGGCTACCTTGATATTCCACGCGGTGGCTGTGAACGTTCCAGAGCTACTTATCGATATGACAATACTGCTGTTCCCATTGAAATCGACGTACATGTGCTGCCCAGTGTTATCCCCACAAAGAACCGGCAAATTAGAAGCTCCTCCTGTAACTATCAAGGCATCGGTGGTGCAAGTACCATTGGCATCGGGCTGTGCAAGTCTCATTATGAGAAAGTCGATCCTGACCTGAAACCATTCCAAAATCACTCTGACGTGCAACAATAAAAATGAATTGAATAGGTTGAATCGCCTGATATCATGAGACACTTATTAGCGGCGGATAATTTGTAACAGTGATCTGCAAGTATTCACCATAGCATCCTGTGACCTGAGTGGTATTGGCTCAGAATTGGTTCCAACATTTATTCATATTACTTCATTTCTTCACTTGAATTTTTCGACTTACTATTTCATATTCAATATCTCAATGATTTTCGTCACATTATTTTCTTAGACCTATAAAACCTTTCCTTAACTGTTTGACCAGAAATCCAATTAAACCTTTTTGTTGGGCTTCGATTGCATTATCTGATTTTTATCTACACCCGTACTCTAATAATACACTTATATGCCCACAACCCGTTTTATAATGAAATCCATTACGATACAGATTTTTCATTACGATACAGATTTTCAACCAATAGAAACCAATTATTTTTCAATCAAGCACGATGTGCATGCGCTGCATTTGACATTTGTCAAGTCAAAATCGGTATAGGTATTGAAGAAGAATATAGCCAAACTTCGATAATCATAACGAAATGTCTGATACCAGCGATATGGGAGAATCAACTTCGATACCTTCACCGACAGGAATACAGTTAGAATGATTGGATTTTTCATTTGACAAATGCATGATTTATTACTTATTTTTTCATCAAACTTTGTGGGCTCTCCGTAACCGAGCCGTCTGTGGCGCTGACATTAAATATTCTAGCTGGAAGAGACAGTGGTTCGTTTTCCGGCTTCGAGTAATCTTTTTTTTTGATTTTTGATCTTCTTTTCGTATGTCATCGTTTTATTTCTCGAAGTAATACTATCAATTACAATTCCGTGGAATTTTTCAAAGAAATTCGTTAAATTAGTATTATTGTGTGCAATACAAATATAATATTTGTAGTTCTTCACTATTTATTGGGTTTAGATAAAACAGCGTATGCAACTCTCATGTAATGGTTGTTAATACACTCGCATAAACCATACGAAACTCACCTTCGGCTCGTTTCGTATCCTGGTTTATGCTCATATATTGATAACCATCATTACACGATCGTTGCATAATATACTATTGTTTCTCTGAAACAGGTTTTACAGAGTTGATAATATAGACAATGGAAGTCCGAGCCAATACAATCGTCCATAGATATTCTAATAAGTCCGCTCACTCTCAGCAGCGACCCAAATCATCACCGTCCGTCCTCGCGCGTCCCTTGCCTGGCCGGTCGGTCGTCAGTGCCCGTCTGACGGGGGAGCCAGTTTAACAGAGTGTCTCCGATTGAACAGTTCGCATCGTTCCGGCCGGTTAAACTGAGTGCGCGAAATGAACATTCTGTTTGAACTTTTATTCTTGTAGTTATTTGAACATTTTTTGATGAGGAAAGAAAGTTACGAATTCTCTGGAATTTATTTTTGGTTGGAGGCTTACTATCTCCTCCGTTTTGAATTCATGGAAAATAATGAAAATTGAAAATTATAAATTTTTATTGACGCGTAATCTCAATCAGGATTGTCTCGAGAATTACTTTGGTCAAATCAGAAATGCTTGTGGAAACGCTAGAAATCCAACTGCCATTCAGTTTACCAGAGCATTTGAAAAACTTTTTGCTATAGGATATTTGCACGAGACAGAAGGCAGCAATTTTATGGAAGACAGTAGCGATATTTTGCTTAATACAACATCGGAGTCATTGAAAAATATTGAAAGTTTTCAGGAAAAAAATTAAGAAAATATTTCTCCAATTATAAAAATAGAATCAACCGATCATAGGAATTTGATATCAGAGGAGGGAAATGCACTGGTCTATGTTGGTGGATATTTTTTACGTAGATGTCTCTTTAAACATTCTTGTCATATTTGTTTGGAATATTGTTCATCATCCGAAAGAGACAATTCTACTTCATTTTGTGATCTCAAAGCTTACAAAGGTAGTAAAAATATATTTGGTGGCTTAACAGTCCCTCCCAAGTATTTAATACAATTAGAAAATATTTTTGTTTCGAATTTTAATGATTGATGATTTTAATGATGATTACTGCATACATGATGGTGTAGGAAACATATTTCTGAAAGAATATTCCAATGTAGAATCCAGCCATCCATGTAGCAATTTTCCCAAAGACTATTTACTTTCATTGTTTACAAGAGTTAGAATCTATTACACAATCAAATTTGCAAACAGGCAAATAAAATCTCAATGTTTAAATGAACAACTGAATTGAAACCACCAATATCGTTGCCGACGTTTCGACTTTTATAAAGTCATCCTCAGGGCATTACAAAGTTGCAGAGAATCAGATATAAGTACACACATACAGGTGAAAAATTATTAAAGTTAGCGACTAGAATCACTTCTGCGAACGAGAGGTCAAGATTGAGTAAATTTGGTACAATTCAATTGACAGTAAAAATGTAAAAAGAGACATGAACAACAATTTCAAAAATGTAGGAAACGGTAGAACTCTATCTCTGGTTTCTTGTCTATTAGAATAAAAATAAAAGGACATTTACATAAAAATTCCCAGTTTTTGATATTGAAATATACAGAAGTATATTTCTGACAGACGAAAAGTCCACTGTGTTAGCGACCGTTGAAAATAAAATTAAGTGTCGAAAACTGGTAAATGTCCTTCAATTTTTATTTCAATAGACAAGAAAACCAGAAATTTATGTGAGTTCAACCGTTTCCTACAGTTTTTAATTTTTGTTTATGTCTATTTTTACATTTTTACTGTCAATTGAATTGTACCAAACTAATGTACTCAATCTTGACCTCTTATTCGCAGAAGTGATTCTTGTCGCAAATTTCAATAATTTTTCACCTTGTGTGTATGTATATCTGATTTACTGTAGTACCTTGACGATAACTTTATACAAGTCGAAACGTCGGCAAATAAATAATAGTAGTTTCATTTATTCGACCTAACTCCAACCAACCCCCAGCTAAATATTTGAAATGTGTCTAAATATATATGCCAAAGTACTGAATAGATTATAATTATACTATTAGGGTATACTCAAGAAAACAACAAATCACCATTCAATTAGGTAATATGTAAATAAAGATTATTCGTCTTCATTTTTCGTTTATTGTGAAGTCCCTTTATAAGTATCTCACCTTTTTACCTGCCCATAATTTAAGAAATCAGGTGATTCATGCCAGTTATTACAACGAAATATTCATCAATTTATTGTTATTAGAATCTCATATAATATAATCATCTCAATGAAAGATCATACAAAAACATAAATAATATATAATGAATATGATCAACACTTGACGCCTGACCCTCGTAGACACACTTTCGAGTAAACATATTGTTCGCGCTGCTGACTGACCCTCGTATAACGTATTTCTGCTTGTAGCCCGCATGATTTATGACCGCTCGCAAAAAAGCGGCATATTTTACCCACATCAAAGGAGTTACCAGACTTGAATATCTATGGACGATGCCAATACTACTCAGCAAGGAAAATTGTCCACCATTTTAGAGCAAATATCCTTTGACCTCTTAGACCCAAAAAGGAGTGGGAGCTGGAATATACGAAGGCAGAGCAATGACGAAAACAGTGTTCCAGACAGAAGGCGCATCAGGCAAGAGGTTGCGAACAGAACCATCAGATCAGATCAACTCTCCTCACGACTGAGTGCACTCAATGAGCTAGGTACTCAAAATAAGAATACCAGGGCTCGTATAACCGAACATGACGATCACAAGGGAAACAAGTAGGCAGATGCTTCAGCCCGCAGTGGAGCATCTGAGGTCCAGATTGGTACAGGATGGGCAAAAACGCGTATATGGATGTGTCAATTTATAGATGCAAGACAAATCGAAAGACTAATGGAACAAGCTCCCAGGAATGGAAGCGACGAAAAAGTTCATGAAGGAATCACTGCCAAGATTCACAGAATGGGTAATCGCACGTTAAAGAGTAAGGCCTCGTTGATCCAGTGCTCGTACAAGTTTCGACTTCTGAGGGTTGACGTTCGTCAGCTGGTTAACGGAACGAACAATTTTATAACAATCTGCTATCACTACCACAAGGCTATGAAGGACGTGGTGGGTCTACTAACGGGACATTGCTGGCTCAAGAACATAGCAGAAATATGGGTTTGGCAGAAAAAACTCATTTCAGGTTTTGCCACGAAGAGGACGAAACCGCTTCCTGGATGCGACGCGTTAGCGAAGCTGAGACACAAGAGATGCGGGGAAGAGAAATTAGAGACTACCTATAACTATAAGTTATATGAAGTGGCCAATGTCAAGACTATAGAGTCTTTTCAGAAATAAAGCTGGACAATGAGCTCATCACTATAGATCTGAAAAGATCGCAGTGAAGCTAGCTCCCCAAACAATCTCATCTCCGTAGCTATTGGTATTTTTCATAGCAGCGTAATAACGGAAATTGAATGTAACCCCCCTCCCCCCCAAGATATGTGCATTGAATTTACACTCCCACAAAAATGTGCATTTGTTTTTACCTTTTTCTGGCAGAATCTATCGAATACTAGCAGTAACAGGAGTTTTCGTTAGACTTTGGTCACAATTTCTGCCGGGGTCGCAGCCATCTCTGCGAATAGACTAGAGATGATTCTTGTTTGAGGCCTTTCATTTGTTATGGCATTACCGTACGATGAGTTTGAGATTTTAGTCATCCAGTAAAAGGTGTTTCGCTTTTGAGGTTTACATAATTAACACCATATTTCTATAAGTACTTTTATAATGATAATAATAGTAATAATGTTTATTCGTCATCATATACAGTTAACAGTAGACACTTTTACAGGCGAATAACCAGGTGAGTCACAAAAACAACAAACAGTTGCTTGTGCGTGACTATGGTAAAAACTAGACATAGTAGAGAATATAGTTGAATAAACAGACAATATCACAAAAGTCACAAAAGTGACTTGTGTGTGATAACATAAATATAAATATGACAAATAACAATGAACATATAGAATAATAATGAATTATAAAATATTACATTTTTACAATGAGACGTTGAAATTTCTTGATTGTAAAATAAATAGTATAGTAATATCGATCATACAATTATTAATGAATCAATTTGAGGAAGAAGGTGTAATTGGATCAGGACCAAAACTTTCACAAATGAACAGTCGAGCAGAACGAATGAAACAGAGGTACCTCGAAATATCATATATATTTTTATATTAAGTTTGTTGTGAAATATTATTTTTTAATTATTTGGCGAACTTCTCTCCGGTTTCTTTGATGAACATATGTTTTCAATTTCCTTTTGAATTTTGATAGAGGTTGCTGGATTTTTATTTCATCAGGAAGAGCGTTGGAAGCTCTTGGACCCAAAAATCAATGACTTTTCTGGCATACTGACTTCCTCATAAGCGGCTCAATAAATTTGTTTCTTCCTCTGGTAGGATACGTATGGTCTAGGTTGTAGAGGTCAATTTTTTTTGGGAATACTGCAATGTTCAGCTGTTCGAAATATATTTGTCTCAGATCGAAAGTTTTTATCTCATTATAAACTTGATCACTGGGGTATCTACTATTTTTATTCGAGATGATTTTCAAGAATCTTCTTTGGGATACTTCCAATGCATCAAGGTACGTTCTTGAGACTCCTCCCTACCCGAGAATACCGTTTTTCAAGTGCGGTTCGACAAGACTTTTATAGAGAATTATTTTTTGAATCCGGTCCAAGAATTCCGTCACATGCTTGAACCTATATAGAATGCATCGCAATTTTTTCAATAAATAGCTAATATGATGATCCCACCGAAGTTGTGGATCTATGATGATACCTAAATATTTGATTCTTTCCCTTGGTTCAATTGTACATCGTGCTAAAGTGATATCAAACGCAGGAAGAAATGTATTTTGACAGTTGAAAGGTAGGTAGTGTGTTTTTTCGAAATTTATTGAGGTCTGTTTGGATTTTATTTTTCAGGTCATACAGGTCATTTGGTAAAAGAGTTCTCTTACGAATTCAACCGTATGTCTTTTCATGAAGTTTCATTCTCATTTTTTTTATTTCTATTCATTTCTCATTCGACTAAAGCGGGAGTTGTTTTTTCCAATTGTGCCTGGAAAACTTATTGATAACTAGAGGGTAGTCGGTCGATTCCAAAATTTCAACTACATAGGTATCTCTGACAGTTAAGTTAAAAATTTCACCTGTCTGAAGTTTGGTTATCGGAAGGATAGTAATTGATAACATGGACTTTATACGTCTGAACTCACAGATATCATGCGAAACATGAACAACTTTAGAGTACAGTATGAAATGATCACAAATAATAGCCAAAGCGAGCCACTATATTGATGATCCAAAGGTAGATAAAATGGTCAAAGTGGAAGTAACAGGCCCAAGATTCTGGCCTTCTATGCCTCTCATAAATGCTTGCTTCAGAGACCAATGCCCGAAAATGTTTCAGTAGAAGCAGGCTCCTTTATCCAGGTCGCAGAAAAATTGAAGTAGACCTGATTCATTTTCGAAGAGAGAAACTAATACCAGTACTTCGTTCGGTCTATTACCAGCAGCTTCTATATTTTAATTTTATTTGCTACTTATTTTGTGACCGTGCCCTGTATTATTTTTAGATGAATGTTCGTATTTATCTGTAACCTGACTCGTCCAATCTATTGTGAAATGGAAAAGTGGATTTAATAAATTTGAATTTGAATTTGAATATAAGCTTGAATGAAAAACCCAAGACTGAAAACGAGAAAGCCCATTTGCGCCGGATGGCAAAGGTAACCACTGCTGCTCGACAATTGTTTGTTGCAGTACTTCTTAAGATAAATGAATGCCTTGGAGTGGGCCA
The DNA here is from genome assembly GCA_032362365.1 of Zygogramma bicolorata. Classification (NCBI taxonomy): domain Eukaryota; kingdom Metazoa; phylum Arthropoda; class Insecta; order Coleoptera; family Chrysomelidae; genus Zygogramma; species Zygogramma bicolorata. Next base: position 66,763 of record JAVJAQ010003004.1, read on the forward strand.
ATCCTGATATATTTTGCCAAAAGTCTGAAAATCTCCAAGCAGTCTAGGTATTCAGTATTTGTTCAGCATAACATGATGGGTTACCAATGTCGATGAAAGCTTCTGAGCCGGTATCTAGAGTCTAGACCAGAGATAGTTTGTTGAGTCTTTCTGATAAGGACCGCCTTTTTCGATAGATAGATACTTGGTGAGAGCCGACTGCTTTCAGAGACTCGTGGCAATCGCAGAATACTATTCTTGCATTCACTTACCTGGCATATACTCGAATCGATTTTCCTAATAGTATAAGAACATACGGAGCTACTTGTGTAAACGCTCGGGTATCCTGGACTCGCAAAATAAGTATTGTTCAGTTGGCTTGATTCACCACACGTTCTCTGAACTGAAAATGAAAAATATTTGCCTAATAATCAGTTTGAATCATGTGAATCAATCTGAACAGATGAACGCTACCAGTATTTCAGCAATGATGGAAATTTGTTCAGATTGTTGAGCATTTTTTAATAAAGGATAATTTTCAATATGAGAAATAGAGGTTAACATTTACTGTAGCATGGAAGGGAATAGTAGACTTCTTGCTTTCCGACTTGAGTACTTACTGACACAACATACTCCAATACCATTGGCACAACTTGTAGATCCGATGCCATCGACAGTGGCACATTGCCTCCTTGTAAAACAGGTACCGTCCAAACTGCCTGATCCAGTACATATGCCATTTTCGAATCTCACAACACCAACGGGAAAAAATGGATAGAACTCTGAAAGTCGAAAGAGAGCTAATCAACATTTGCTTTGTAACGATTTTAAAATTTACTAAAATTTAGTGCTTCTGGGACCCTATTCTCATAATCATTTTCCTGATTGGATTGAACTGGCCATTACATGATGAAAATCTATATTATTCAAAACACGTGTCGCGGTTTTATACACTCTTCGCTGGAGTGAATTTTCATCAATTTTACATGCTCGATCTCCGTAATTTTTTGTGGTTTTCGACCTACCACAATATTTGTTGGAGCTTAGGGAGTTTTTCTTCAATATTCGTTGTTTACAATCGGTCAAAGACCTGAGATTGCCAACAACGAATAATGAACAAATAATTTACTCCTGGAACTAACAACCAAAATTTATTAAAGAATTGAAACTAAGAAGTGTGTACAGTACAGCATACTCCGGAAATTACGAAAATGAGGAGAATCTACAAAACAAAGAAAAAAGAATTGAAAAAATAAAAGAGCTATCGTTCAACTTCTATTTCCTTAATATATTTACTTCTTGAAAATATATAACCTTATTTACCGATTTTGATATTTTTGCAAAATACAGGGTGATCTTCAATCAAACGGTCGAATTTATAAGTAATTTTATTAATGACGTACCATATGACGTCACCTTTACTTCTCCTTCCCAGGAAGGAAAATTACTTCTATGCTCCCTACAATGAGGCCAGGAAATGTAAACTTCGTATAGAAGTAGGCGGAAAAAAAACTGTGAATTAGTGCTGAGAAGAATGGAAACAGATTTGGTTTCAGAAACGTAACAAAGCTTTTGGTAGATTGAAAACCAAAAAACTACGAAGAAAGGATTCAATAATGTGTTCAAATTTCCGTTTTTTTTTTAATTTGCCTTGCCTACAGCAAAATATCAAAATCTTTCACATGGTGCGATTTTTCTTGAGAAATTTACTGTACACGGTTCGAATCGATATAGAAAATGCTTGAAGTAAAGAGAACGAAGGCAAAAAAGGCCACGATCAGTTTCATTGAAACTCTCAACTTCTTTCACGATATATAATTAGTCGAAATCTGGAGAAGAAAGGCGAGATCTTGAGGCGTCAAATCCAATATAATTTGCACGTGTACCTTCCACAGTCTCGAAGGAAATTTATCTTCTTGCTGATGACTTCGATAATTACACTAATTCGAACTGCAACTTTTTTTGGGATATGCTATTCTATCTTCGAATTAATGGCCCACAGTGAAATCGGCAACTTTCAAATGAGAGTCTTCATGAAAAAGCCATTAAAACAATTTGTACTCACGCCTAGCATTCCTTTCTATTACAGTCACATTTCGGAAAGATTCAATGGAAGTCTCTGCAAGGACAATTCCTAAAGTGTAACAAACCACCACAATCACACTCTTTGCCAAGAAATTTGTGGCACCCATCGCAAGTCTGTTGAGGAAATGCCTGATGTTTTGAGATCAGTATGCGTTTCTTTATTAACACATTTTTCATTTGAATAACGTACATATTACACTTTCAATTAGACCAGGTCTAGCGGTAAAAATGATCAAATTTGGAACATGTCGAAAAATGTTGACCCAGATCTCAAAACTATACCGGATATAGTATATTGTTGAATGAAAATGAAATGTAGGTTATTTCCCACGAGTATGGAGTTCACAGCATGAGATGTAGGCGAGTTATATACTATAAAAGAAATAACATAAACTTAAATGCCATTCAAAATTTCCATTAAGGCACAATTCAATAAGTAAATAGAGCTGTCATTGATAGAAATTTTACATTTCATGGGATACCGATTTATTGGGTTATAATAACTACAACTGTAACACAATGAAATGATTGCGTTATCAGGTGAGGAAATGAATTTGATGATATTTATTCAAACACTGTTCCACAGGTACACCTTACTAAAGAACACGGATGTGAGTCACATAACAATAGATGCTGTCTGATCTACACATAGGAGAGAAGTTTTAGAAAACACCGTTATTTTATTCAATGAACCTCATTGTTCTGAAATTGTTCTATCAAGAACAATTAAGAGCAGTTTGTGTTATAGCATCAGAAAGAAGTATAAAACAATCTCCATATGAAGACAGGAACAAAAGATGCCAAATGATAATTTCCGTAGATTTCATAACTGATACAGCAAGTTGAATCATCAATATATGCAGATTTCATATTCGGTAGTTATGAATTTCACTGACACCCTTATTGAACTGTTGGTATCAGTGATAGGTGAATCGATTGTTTTGATATTCTCATCTGGTTTGACTGAATAACCCAGAGCTCTATGAAAAAGCATTCTTTCCAACAATCCTCAATCAAGCAATGATAGCTATTGAAGACTTTATTGTATTGGGAAGTTCCTAATTTTATGCGACGTCTGGCAGAAATATAACGCACTGCTATAATTTCACAAACAAACGGCTTCCATTTTATGTGTGTGAATTTATTGAGTTCTTTGGTGTTGATTCAGGAAATCTCATCTGAAGTTGTAATTTTTTGATTAATAATAACAAACAATCATGGATGCAGATCGCTCAGTGAGCCGTATAAAGTGTTTGGTGCCAAGTTGCCGCAACTCTATGAACCGAAATCCAAAGTTGTCTTTCCACACGTTTCCAAAGAGAAATACATCTTTGGTGGAAAACATTACGGAAAGTGGATTGAAAGAAAAAATATACAGGTACAAGGCCTGGAAAATTAAACTGAAACTGCATGAATCACCACCTAGAGCGGCTTCAGTGTGTTCCTTGCATTTCAAGAGAGATGTTTTCTCGTTACCTGGTGAGTCTGTTTGTCTATTTTCAGGCGAAGTTACTAACACTACACTAAAACTAAAAAATGGCCTGGAACAAATATCATTAGATTTTAAAACACAATGCATCTATGTTCACCTCCATTGAATGGTTTTGTGAGGATATTCAAAGCATCATGAACACAGTTATATTAACCTTCACGAGAAAATTTTCGTACAATGAAATTATAGCAAAAAAAAAACACCAAAATCTTGTCTAGCGGGGGCAACTGATGACTGGATTTCAGTTTGGCGCGATATTTCACAAATGTAAACAAGGTAACTATTTCAAAATGGTGGATAAAGTTTAACCACCACCAGCGCCCTCATCGGTCGATATTCTTCCCTATTGAAATATCAAAAGCGCAGATATGATTTTGATGAGACAAGCTTTTTGCTAACGACCAAAATTTTTGAACAATATCATCTTTGTGTTAACTTGTATTATTATAACAGACATTATCTAATATCTTTCATATTTTAATGGAGTTTCGGAATGAAAAAAAATGAAAGATGAGAATTCGTTTGAATTTGTAAACTCAATTTTTTCAACATCAATTGTGATTTCAATTCAAAATCAGTAGGTACTTTTTATTTCTGTTATTTTCCTTATTTTTGAAATAATATTCGATATTTATTTTCTGAATAGAATATATTTGAACATTTTTCAATTTTCTGAAAAATACGTCATTAAGTATGAATGGAAGGGTTACCGACTGGAGTAGAATATGCAGTCGCTAAAATGATTGAGATTAAATTCCAATAATCTGACTATGACAAATTGAAACTTGAAATAAAATTCGATTGAGAATTGAGTCAGTTCACTGAAGAAGTTTTGACTGTCAATTTTTTTGTGTCCCCTGTATAAATGCAATATGATTCTGATGAAAATGAGACCCAATTGTCTACAGATCAAACAAATAGTAGTAACCTCGATACCATTTTACTTAACGGACCTCATCATGGAGTCAATTAGCACTGTAAAACAGTGGTTTGTTGGAATATTCCCCAGAGACATCACCGACTAGTGCAGTAGAAGAAGTGAATAATGAATCTGAGAATTTTTGGTTTGGTGCTGCTGGTCGTTTTTTTCTTATATCTCCAGTCGGTGTTTGCGGGTAAGTTTGAAATAGCCGATCACTCACAATTAATTGTCCAAAATCAAACAATTTCTTAGGAAGTCAACTTTTTATTTATGTCCGATATTAGATGATTTAAAATATTCATTTCATATAACAAACAGTCCGTTTTTACAGATGATTCCACTATTGTTATCTAGTAGAAGCTAAAACCTACAAATTGGACAGAAGATGTCTATTTTATGGAGCAGTAATAACCTCTTTCCAGATATTTTCTCGAGATATTTGTCAAAAACTGAAATAGTCGAATTCCTTTTCTTTGCTTCATCGCCTCCTTTTGGAATGATATAAGAAAAGGGGTAACTTTCAATACTATTTCACATTTTTGTTGTAATCTGATAAACATCAATTTTCAATTCGATTTTTCGTCCATTAGATTTCATCAACTTAATTTTTTTAATATGGACCTCTCGTTGTTTCATCGATTTTTGTAGCCACTTTCATAACAAATTCAGAAATTTACTACAATACATGTGTTTTTCTTCTTCGAAAAAACATCGTCAATATTTGGTCATAAAATTCCCGTCGGTGTAGTCTAGAAGAAAAATCAGAGAAACTTCCAATACTTTTCCAAATTCATGATCTTATACGAACCAATCTCGAATGGGATGTTTCGTTCATTGAATTCCATCGCCAAATTAATTTTTTCAAATTTTTAATATCTTTAATTTCAGTACCCAGGAAACACTGTTTAAAAAAATTCAGCTATTGATTACAATACATCCATTTCTCGATTTCTCTCTCCGAAAAAACGGCCTCAATATTTGGTCAAACAATTTCCCATAGTATAGTCTGAGAAATATAGAAACCAAAATCTTAGAACTCAGAGATATATCAATTCCACACATCTTCTGGAAATTCGCAAGTGAACGTGCAAAATTGATTTAGAGAGTACTGGAATGACTGATGTTCTCAAAGTGAGCCATCAGACAACAGAATAACAAATTGTCAAATTTATTGACAAGTACATGAAGGATCATTCGATTCATATGAATTTGTGAGGAGAAAACCACGAATTATTCCAATGATGAGAAAGTTGATATTGCTTCTTATATGAGTACGCGAAATGTTTGAGAGATGCTTCTAGATCTCTAGCTATGTATGGAGATTTTTATCCTGAGAGGCAGCAGCCATTCGATACAAAAGCTTTCAGAGTCATCCACCCATGGATATATGAGAAACATAATTTGTAGATGCCAACTCAGACAATTTCGTTGTGATAATGAAACCTGCATTGAAATTTTACGGTGTGATGAGAATGTAATCACAAATACTGGATAGTTTAACAGAAATATTCATTATAACTGGCGACAAGAAATTTCTTCCTACATAGAGCTACAAATTTCCAAGAGAGATTTGCGGGTAATGATGGCAAGGTGTTCTGGACACCAAGAATATCGGTCCTCGATGGAGAAATAATATTTAGAATTCATGTCGGACACTCCAGTTGAGTTGATGGCCATTGAATATTCTGAGAAAATATCAGTTTTCCCAACATGAAGGAGATCCGACTCATCGCAGAAATATTTGCAGAGATTTCCAATACGACTTTGCGAGGACGATGGATAAAAAACAAATTGATCCTATTAAATGGCCACTACGTTCACCTGACGGCCCTTTTCGACTTTTTATTAAGTATGTGGCTTTATTAAAGATAAGGTACTCCGATCAATTTTTGACTATATTGACGAACTGAAAGAAACAGTAAGGAGGGCTTGCATGACTCTACAAATGCTGGAAAATTGCCATAAAAATACTATAGCGAAAGCGAATATATGTTTGGGAAAAAATGAACGGCAATACCGTGAACGATGTTGATGGTTAGGAGAATCTTGACATATGTTTCTGTTTGTTACTTGGTGTATGAGAATTGCTTCTGATATGGGAGTTTATGAATATCTTTGAGTTAGTTCTAGACCCAATAAAAATTGGTACTTCAATTTTTGAGGTGATTATGAGAACAACGTCAGGAGATACATATTTTGTTATTGATAGCTGAATGTTTTGATACAGTGGCTACTTTGATTGATGAAAAAAACACATTCAAAAATGAAGTTGATAATGAAATATAATGTATTGTAATACATAGCTGAATTTGTAATGGAAGTAGCTACAAAAATAGAAAAAAAATTAGTTTATATCAGTTTATAACGTTTCCCTGACTTTTTTATATCATCAGAAATGGAGGCGGTAGAACCAGAAAACAAAATTCGACTATTTTAACTTTTGACGAATATCTCAAAAACAACCACTGATATTCACGATCAAGAAAAATATTGATATTGCTTCCAAATACAAACAACTTTTGTCCGAATTGACTACCTTTGTAGGTATAACCATTTACGATATAGCAAAAGTAGGATCAGCTGGAGAAACGGCCTTTATAATTCAATTGAGATATACAAGGAATATGTTGGTCAAAAAAAATATTAGTGAAAATATGAAAAGTAGAGCGAAAAAATTGAGAAATTAAAAATTGATGTAATGTTAACCGAAAGTAAACCTAAATAGAATATATATAAAGAACGGATATTCGTTGCTGACTAGTAAGCATAAAAAACAGTTAATATTGAGGAAAGCAGCAAGTCAAAAGGGTACTCTTTTATAAAGGTTATTCCAAGCTTTCGTAAATTTTATTTACATCTTCAGGGAACTAGATGCTCCAAAAGTAGAGTTTTCTCACATAAAAGTGATTGTAGACTCCATCCTGAAAGATGTGCTCTGGCTAATCATGTAAAAAAATTTGACCATCGAATGATCTATCTAACAAAAATATAACCTGAAATGAAATTGATATCAATCATTTAAGAGGGATTTATTTCTCCTTACTGTCTTACACTCTTAAAATAAACAATAATATATCAAAAACTACTCAATTAGAAATGTAACTTTTCGCATTCAACAAAACAACATTCGTATACACCAATTTTCAACACTTTGTACATGATTCCGGTCGGTGACATTGACTTGAACTTTATAGACTCCTTTTGACATCTGATGTATATCTCTCAAATATGAAACAACAAGTCCTTCGTTTTCGACTGAAATTTTAAGATAGAATTTTTTCTGTGATTTATATTCGTGAAGCTTCTTAAAGATAATAACCTATTCATCTATTTACAATTCCTAACTGTGATGTCACTATTTAATGAATTAAAAAACGTGTCAACCAACCTCACTATAGATGTAAGTATTGAATTCACGAACATGAAAAATCTGAAATTGACATGTATAATTCTTTGTAGTGCCCTGAAGATGTGAATAAAATTTAAGAAATCTTGGAATAACCTCTATGCTTTTATTGAATAGGTAACAGTTACAAAGTGATCCAAATTGTTTCTCTTTCATGAATAACTTCTTAGCACGTGCTCCGAAGTATTTTAAATTATGAAATGTTTCCCAAAATATCTGTACAATTGTGTTCATTAACAGTTTTTATCGATTTTACTCCACGAGATCATGAGAAAATGATGTTTTTCCATTTTTCCTCATCTTTACGCATGACTTCTTACATAACCTCACGTTAGTAAGTAAACCTAACTCCATATTTTTACAATTTGTTTGTAACTTTATATACATTTTTAGATGTCATATATATATCATTATCAATATCTGAAGAACTACCTGCAAATATTATCGAGAGAGAAACTGCAGACTAGGGCAAATTGACAAGTCGGCTGTGGCGGAACACGCACTTAGTGAGGGAAACCACAGGATTCTGTTTGAAAATGCAAAACTGATTGCACCCAACCAGGGATACCAAAGCCGACTGGTACGGGAGGCAATAGAAATCCACAAACACACGGATAATTTCAACAGAAAAGAAGAAGCTGTCAACCTCAATCGAATATGGAATCCCATTTTAAGAAAATCGATAATATTTGCAGGTAGTTCTTCAGATATTAATAATGATTATTCTCCGAACCCACAGGAAGTAAACAAGGTAATCAATATTAATGACAATCCCCCGAATCCGAATAGAATAATTAGCACCGCAAACTACCTGAATCGGCATAAATACAACTTGCGAAGAAACAATCTCCAGTCATCGGAGTGAATTCCAAGATGAATGAACCTCTGAAGAAGCTAGCCACTCGAGCCAGCGAAACGTCAGGAAGAAATTCCAAAAAACGACGGCCTTCAAACCCGAATAAAAGTAGTGATACTTTTGAATCACCATATATATATATATATATATATATATATATATATATATTCGGGTTTCATTCCGTGTTCTGTGGTTTTGATCCCCTGAAGGATAATTGTCACAACGTTTCGGCAAAGTCTCATTTGCCATTTTCTAGGTGATGATTGAGTTTCGTCCTCCGAACTCGACTAATTATTTCGAGTTCTACTTCTCAATATATAGGGGTGTTCATTGATGGTATCTTGTTTTTGATGTTCGTTGTCTGCCAACCTGATTGAACGTGTAATTAGTGTTTTTGCCACAGCGTGAATCTGTTTTGGATGGTGATGTGACTTTGCGTTCAGGTATCTGTTGGTATGTGTTGCTTTGCGATATACCGTGTGGCCTAGTGTACCGTCGGGTTTTTTTATGATTAAAACATCGAGAAACGCGAGCTTGTTATCTTCTTCGATTTCTTTGGTGAATTTGATCCGTTGGTGGAGTTCATTCAAGTGATTGAAAAACCTTTCGAGTTCTTGATGTCCGTGTGACCAAATCACGAAAATGTAATCAACATATCTTAGCCAGAGTTTTGGTTTCAAGTCTGACATTGCTATTGCTTTGGTTTCGATCTCTTCCATGAAGAGATTAGCAATAATGGGTGACAGTGGTGAGCCCATTGGTGCCCCCTCAATTTGTCTGTATCGTTGATCGTTATAGATGAAATACGTGTTTTTTATGCAATGTTCCGCCAAGTCAATGATATGTTCTTCTGGTTTATATTTCTTTTTGATTACTTCTAGTGCCTCTCTGATGGGTACTTGGGTGAATAAGGACCTTACATCGAAGCTGACAAGGATATCGTTTGGACTAATCGTTTGTGTTTTCAGTACATCTATGAAATGGTCGGCATTGCGTACGTACGAATCGACCTGTTCCGCATGTGGTTGGAGAGCGTGGGCAATGTGTCTCGCCAATTGGTGAGTTGGTGACCCTATAGAGCTCACGATTGGTCTAAGTGGTGCACCTTCTTTATGGACTTTCGGGAGACCATACAGTTTGGGGCACTTAGATGATTTTTCCCTTGGGATTAGGTGTTTTTTGATATCCTCGTTAATGGGAGATTTGTTGATGATCATTTTGGTGGTTTTTTCTAGATAGGTCGTTGGGTCTCTAGTTATTTGCTTGTAGGCTGGGTCCTCTAGTAGTTTCATCATTTTGGTTTCGTAGTCTACGGTGTTCAACACTACTGTTGCATTGCCTTTATCCGCTGGTAGAATGATGATGTCCTCATTATCTCGTAGGGTTTTCAGTGCCTGGTATTCATTACGAGGTATATTTCTGGTCGGTGGTTTCGCGTTTTCAAGTACATGAACGATGTCCTGTCTGATTGACTCCTGCGTATCCTTGTCTTCTAGTCTATTGAGGGCAGATTCTACATTACTTATTATGTTTTCAAACGGTATGCGACCTGGTGTGACGGCAAAGTTGAAACCTTTGGTGAGCGCCCCAGTGGAGGCCTCATCCAGATGATAGTCTGAATGATTATAGACCACTCTGGTAGGCTCAATCTTCGGTGTGCTCCTTGTTGTGTTCTGTTTCAGACTAAGATGGTTGAACTTGTTCTTCTGTTTCTCTGTTGTGATCTCAGAGTCTTTTTCTGCTCGGAAATCCGCTAATGTATCAATCTTATCCCATATCAGAGGGTGAATTATGTTACTTAAGAACATGTGAAGTTTGAGCAGTTGACTGCCTGTTCCGTTTAGTTCTCTTCTGGTGTTATGGATATTGAATCGTAGTAGTGCAAAGCTTGTTCTCCTCATGATGTTTTCTGTGGCAGGGGTCTTGATGTGGTAGTTCACTTTTACGCAGTTAGGTATGATTTTCTGGTCTCTGCAGCGTCGAAGAAAGGTGAGTTTACAGAGAAGCTTGGATCTCTTCGTTCGAAGTTTCTCGAACGCTCTTGTTTGTTGGAAAACCTTCTCCCCGTAAAGGTTTGAAATGTTAGCATGAAGATTCTCACGGACGAAGTATGATGAATTGTTTTTTCGTGTTTCATTCCGTGTTCTGTGGTTTTGATCCCCTGAAGGATAATTGTCACAACGTTTCGGCAAAGTCTCATTTGCCATCTTCTAGGTGATGATTGAGTTTCGTCCTCCGAACTCGACTAATTATTTCGAGTTCTACTTCTCAATATATAGGGGTGTTCATCTGGCCGATGTAGGACTTGTTGCAGTCTCGACATGGTACTTCGTAAACTCCCTGGGACTCCAGTGGTATTTGGTCCTTCGGATTACGGAGTATCGATCTAATTGTACGTTCTGGTACGAACGAAGTAGCTATGTCGTGTTTGCGGAGAATTCTGCTGATTTTATCTGTGGTTTTTATGATTCTCTCCGAGTAGTTATTCATTCGTAGAGTTTCCTCGATCGTGTTCCTCTCTTGTTTTTGATGTTCGTTGTCTGCCAACCTGATTGAACGTGTAATTAGTGTTTTTGCCACAGCGTGAATCTGTTTCGGATGGTGATGTGAATTTGCGTTCAGGTATCTGTTGGTATGTGTTGCTTTGCGATATACCGTGTGGCCTAGTGTACCGTCGGGCTTTTTTATGATTAAAACATCAAGAAACGCGAGCTTGTTATCTTCTTCGATTTCTTTGGTAAATTTGATCCGTGGCTGGAGTTCATTCAAGTCATTGAAAAACCTTTCGAGTTCTTGATGTCCGTGTGACCAAATCACGAAAATGTCATCAACATATCTTAGCCAGAGTTTTGGTTTCAAGTCTGACATTGCTATTGCTTTGGTTTCGATCTCTTCCATGAAGAGATTAGCAATGATGGGTGACAGTGGTGAGCCCATTGGTGCCCCCTCAATTTGTCTGTATCGTTGATCGTTATAGATGAAATACGTGTTTTTTATGCAATGTTCCGCCAAGTCAATGATATGTTCTTCTGGTTTATATTTCTTTTTGATTACTTCTAGTGCCTCTCTGATGGGTACCTGGGTGAATAAGGACGTTACATCGAAGCTGACAAGGATATCGTACGAACGGTTAGTCCAAACGATATCCTTGTCAGCTTCGATGTAACGTCCTCATTCACCCAGGTACCCATCAGAGAGGCACTAGAAGTAATCAAAAAGAAATATAAACCAGAAGAACATATCATTGACTTGGCGGAACATTGCATAAAAAACACGTATTTCATCTATAACGATCAACGATACAGACAAATTGAGGGGGCACCAATGGGCTCACCACTGTCACCCATTATTGCTAATCTCTTCATGGAAGAGATCGAAACCAAAGCAATAGCAATGTCAGACTTGAAACCAAAACTCTGGCTAAGATATGTTGATGACATTTTCGTGATTTGGTCACACGGACATCAAGAACTCGAAAGGTTTTTCAATCACTTGAATGAACTCCAGCCACGGATCAAATTCACCAAAGAAATCGAAGAAGATAACAAGCTCGCGTTTCTCGATGTTTTAATCATAAAAAAGCCCGACGGTACACTAGGCCACACGGTATATCGCAAAGCAACACATACCAACAGATACCTGAACGCAAATTCACATCACCATCCAAAACAGATTCATGCTGTGGCAAAAACACTAATTACACGTTCAATCAGGTTGGCAGACAACGAACATCAAAAACAAGAGAGGAACACGATCGAGGAAACTCTACGAATGAATAACTACTCGGAAAGAATCATAAAAACGGCTTCCAAGAACAAACCAAAACAGCAGAAAACCCCAGAAACACCGGTCATAACAACCAGACTACCATACATAAAAGGAACCACAGATAAAATCAGCAGAATTCTCTGCAAACACGACATAGCTACTTCGTTCGTACCAGAACGTACAATTAGATCGATACTCCGTAATCGGAAGGACCAAATACCACTGGAATCCCAGGGAGTTTACGAAGTACTATGTCGAGACTGCAACAAGTCCTACATCGGCCAGACCAACAGACGGATCAACGTACGCAAGGATGAACATGAGCTATCAGTGAAAGGGAAAGTCACCACATCCTCCATCTTCCAACACGTATTGGAGACAGGGCATAACATCAATTTCGAAAACACCAAAACATTAGCGAGCGATGAAAACTTCTACTCTCGAACAATCAGAGAGGCTATCGAAATTGAGAAACGACCGAGTAGTATGAATA